>AWOL01S0010075.1:121568-149908 GCA_000715115.1 Nicotiana otophora
TATATATATATACACACACACATCGACTGACAGTCAGTCATTCAGTACCGTATATGGCCAATCCATCCCTGGGGTAATTTATCCCCAAATGCAAATGATACGGACAAGATCCATGTCCAGGTAAATTCATTACAATATAAATAAGTAAGGCAAATCCATGCCCTGGGAAAATCCATCCCAAATATATATGTATAAGCAATAAGTAAGGCAAGTCCATGCCTTGGGAAGTCCATCCCGAATATCGATGATCATCTACGCTCACTGGGGGTGTGTGCAGACTCCGGAGGGGCTCCTTCAGCCCAAGCTTAATACAAAGCCAATATGGTCTACTGCACGCGGGCAGTCCCGATCCGTATAATAACAAAGCCTATAAGGCCTGCTGCAGGCAGGCAGCCCCGATCCATAAAATAGTAAGGCCAATAAGGCATGCTGCAGGCGGGCAGCCCCAATCTAGAATAATAATAATGTATAAAGCCATTCTGGCCTGCTGCAGGTGGACAGCCCCGATCCATTTAATAATAAAATATATAAAAGCCAATATGGCCTACTTCGGCACATAACTCGATTCCATAAATATCCTCACAGTGGACGAATATGACTGACTGTGAAATGTATATTTTTGAAATAATTAATTTAACAGCAATACGACCCCATGGGTCCCAAAATATCGGCACGTAGCCTACACATGATCTTTAATAAAAACCTCGGCTCAATTTCTCTAACATGTTCAGATAATAACATGATTCTTTAATCTTTACAACTGCATGGGATTTATTCAAGACACAATTTATATGGTGCACGTCCACATGCTCGTCACCTATCGTGAATGTCACCTCCAAACAATTTATATCATACTAAATTCGAGGATGCATACCCTCAGAACCAAGTTTAGAAGTGTTACTTACCTCAAATCGTGTAATTCTTTACTCCGCTATGTTTTTGCCTCGTGAATTGGCCTCCAAACGCCTCGAATCTATCCACAATTAATTCGATTCAGTCAATAAAATTTATTAAAATTAATTCCATAAGAAAATACTAATTTCCCATAAAAATCCAAAATTTAGCTCAAAATTTGCCCGTGGGACCCATATCACGGAACCCGACAAAATTTACAAAATCTGGAAGCCCATTCAACCACGAGTCTAACCATACAAATTTCATCAAATTCCGACATCAACTCGACCCTCAAATCTTCAATTAAAGTCATTGAAGATTTGTACCATTTTCAACCCAATTTTTACCCATTTGAACTCAAAACTCTTTCCATAAACCTTATTGATATGTATAAATAATACTCTTACACCCATGAATCATACTCTTAATCACCCATCATTACCCAAACTCGAAATTAAAGATTATGGGTTCTAACCTTACCTCTTTGATGAAGAACTTGAGGGATTTCTTGTTGGATTTCAAGGCTTGGACAAGAATTTGATGAACAAGACACTTTATCTACTTCCTCTCTCTAGAACACCCTCACTTCTCTCTAAAATCATCAGATAATTGCCCCAAAATATGTCCCAAAACCTATTTATCAAAATGGGGTCGGGTTATGAAAATAGAAAAATTACCCCTCCGAAAACAGGTATGCGGCCGCACAATGAACCGCACAATGGGTATGCGGGTCGCACAATGGACCACAAAATTGTTGTCGAAAATTGGGCTGCGCTGGGCATATCAGCGACCATTTTTCGGTCACACAATGTGTCATTATGCGATCATATAATGATTTTGCGGTCGCACATCTGACCGCATAATCACATTTCTTCCAGCATTTGGTAATTTTGTCATAACTTCTTATAGGAATGTCCAAATGATGAATGATTTGAAGCGTTGGAAACTAGACACATAGACCTTTCCTTTGATAGGTAACAAATCTTATCACTCTTCATATCAAGAAAGGTATACTCGTTTGAAATTAGGTCTTATGCGAACTCACTTGAAACTTTAGTCTTATGAAATTTCCAACTTCTACATTCGATGCCGAAACCTATCGAATCAGGTCCGATTTGACCTCAATTTTGCACACAAGTCATAAATGACATAACGGAGCTATGAAAATTTTCAGAACTGAATTCCGACTCGGATATCAAAAAGTCAACCCCGTGGTCAAACTTTTCAAAAGTTCAACTTTCGGTATTTCAAGCCTAATTCCACTACAGACTTCAAAAAATAAAATTCTGGACACACTCCTATGTCCAAAATTACCATATGGAGCTATTGAAATCATCAGAATTAAATTCTGAGGTCGTTTACATATAAGTCAATATCCGGTCAACTTTTCCAACTTAAGTTTTAATTTATGAGACTAAGTGTCTCATTTCACTCTAAAATCTTTTCGGACCCGAACCAACTAACCCTATAAGTCATAAATCAACTGTAAGGCATAAATTGAGTAGTAAATCGGGGAACGGGGCCATAATACTCAAAACGACCAACCGAGTCGTTACATTCTCCCTCACTTAAACATACGTTCGTCCTAGAACATGACAGGAGTTGTTTCCAATCCACCACATCACTATTTCATCTTACCACGCACGTATCGGGGGTTGATCTCACATCACCCTATTCTATATAGGCCTGACAACACAATACAACTGAAAATCCTTAATTTAACCTTAGCCCAAAAACCTTGGAATTCAATTCCCAACCTTCAGAATTTCTTTTGAAGACACGAATCTTACATTAACAAGTTGTATGAGTCTGAACAAGCTGTATTGAGCCATAACCATAACCCCAGATATAACCACTTAACATACTACGCAACTCGCATGCTCACAACACCATTTTCTATCACATTAACTACTCTAAAGTAACCTAGTAATAGTATTAAACCCCATATCAAACAAAACCTCATTCTAAAACTTTCGCACACTACTGATAATGAAAGAAACACGCAAAAATCTAGAGACCCCTTATCAGATCAACAAGTAATGGATCTCTCTCGCCCCAACCAGAACCATAATCACTTTCTAAGCTGAATTTCAATATTATCCTCCCAATATACCGGTATCAAACCTGATAGTACCCATTCTAGTTCCAATGACCTTATATTATTAAACACAACTATCCCACAGACATGCCACATCAATATAACTCCATCCACCACTACAACTGTAATGATATAAGCTCATTATATATAGTAGAACCAAGACACACAAATTTAATAGCCGTAACCGGCTCTTCTAGAGATCACATTAACATCACTCGCACAGACAACTCACGTGCTATAATATCAATATCTAGACCCGTACGGACAACTCACGTGCTATAATATCAATATCTAGACCCGTACGGACAACTCACGTGCAAATAATATAAATATTTGTACCCGCACGGATAAATCACGTGCCAATAATATAAATATCTGGACCCGCACGAACAACTCATGTGCCAAAACTAGTACATGGATCGGCACGGACAAATCACGTGCCAATAATATAAATATCTGGACCCGCACGAACAACTCATGTGCCAAAACTAGTACATGGATCGGCACGGACAAATCACGTGCCAATAACATAATCCGCCTGGCATGGTCACATGCCTCTAATCCAAGCATATCATACAGAAGCAATCAAATAAGTATACATGAACCATCGTAACTGATCACAACTACAGCACTCGCATGACTATCACATCTTTCATGCACAATCATCCCACTAGGAATATTTTTATAACTCCTCAGTACCACATATCAATAACTCATATATCAGTAGTCTATTAACTAGGTGAGTATCGCAATATCGATTACATCCGAAAGTCAGAACACAATGCGCCTTTTGAAATACACACCCTTCTCAGGGATTACCGTGCAGTTATAACATTCATCTAAATATCTGAAACTGACCATGCTGTCCAGCATTCGTTACCTTCTCTTCAAAACTGAATTGACACCTTGTACATGTAAATCCTAATCCCTCACAACACACCACATCTATTATGCCATAATGTGACAAGCACAAGAATCCCATTACTAACTCTGAGTCACCAGCAAATTACATACCCGGTTAGTTAGAAACCTTCTTCTTGCTTCCTTCCAGGAGGAAATCACAATACATAACACGTTTCCCACACCAGTAGAAAATATCTGGTTCAAACTATGGTAGAAACCATCAAGAACACTTTGAAATCCATATGCACATAACCAAGCTATTAGAACTAAATTCCTCTAACTCGACCAAACCACGTAGGTCACCAAAACCCAAGAATATTGCCACCAAAACATCTGTAGAGTCTCACCACATCATAATTACCCCTATAAATACCACAACCAGAACACACTCTGGAAATACCCTTTTTGAGTCTAAGGCCATTCCATTCACCTTCCTGATACCGAAATATAAAATTCATAATGATATACAAAAATGCCACAAGGCGGAGCCGCATCTACGGAAGGGAAATCGCAAATGCGGAGGTGTAAAGGACCCAAGGTTTCGCAGAAGCAGCGGACGATTGAGCGCAGAAGCGCATCCGCAGGTGCGGACTCATGCGCACAGGTGCGGACCCAGCCTAAGTAAGTGGACTTCGCACCTGCGATGGATTGTCCGCAGGTGCGTGACCGTAGGTGCGGTCCTAGGTCCGCATGTGCGGAAATCGCTGGGCAGAAAAGAGGATTTGGAGGGTTTGAAATTTCATAACACAAAATTCGATTTAGAGCTCGATGGGAGATGATTTCTCAAGGGATTTTGAAGGAGAACTATTGGGTAACTAATTCTAACTCTATTTTGATCATAATATATTTATCTATTGTTGTTTTCCTCGTCTAATTAAGGAAATTGAGGGTAGAAGTTTGGAAATGGGGGAAAAGGGTTTCCCAATTGAAAATTTGAGATTTGAATGAGAATTTGACGTCGGATTTAGATGATTTTTGTTCGAGTAAACTCGTGAATGAATAGGTGTTAATAATTTGTAATTTTTACCCGATTTTGAGACGTGGGCCCGAGGAGACCTTTTGGGTGTTTTTCCTAATTTCACACTTTAGCTTTGAATTAATTAGCTAAATTAGTTACTTGTAGTTATATTTATATTATGCAATTTATTTGAATAGATTCGGGCCATTTGGAGTCGGATACTCGTGGCAAGAATGTGTTATCGAGGTGATTTGAGCGGTTCGAGGTAAGTGGCTTGACTAACCTTGTGTTGGGGACTTTCCTTTAAGATGTTTGATATTAATTGATGTGTGGGCACCGTGTACGTGTGGTGACGAGTACGTACACGGGCTATTATTGCAAAAATCCCGTTTTTCCCTACTAAATCATAAAATATTTTTCCTTATTAAATTGCACTAATATGTTTGATTGTTAAACTTAGACTAGAGAAGCATGCTTACGTGCTTTAACTGCCTATTTGATATTCTGTGTGCCATGCTTAGTTAAGTCCCTACTTTCCTTATATGTGTTCAGTATAAACTGTATAACTCGATGCCATACATGTCATTTCATCTTGTATTGCATATTTAAATTGGGACTACGGACGTATTCCGGGAGATTCCCTTGTACTGCATATTTACTTTGGGACTACGGACGTATTCCGAGAGATTCCCCAGCACTGCATATTTACTTTGGGACTACGGACGTATTCTGGGAGATCCCCCAGCACTGCATATTTACTTTGGGACTACAGACGTATTCTGGGAGATCCCCCCTGTACTGCATATTCATTTGAAACTACGGGACGGTATCCCGGGAGATTCCCCATTGTGTTTACCTTGTTCTGAGTCGAGGACTCCCTTAACTGTTAAATTTTCGAGAGTTCTTTTAACTGTGTTACTGTAAATTTTACTTATATCTTTTACTGTTTAATTTATTATATTTACTCTGGTAGGGCGTTGACCTGATCTCGTCACTACTCGACCAAGGTTAGGTTTGGCACTTACTAGGTACTATTGTGGTGTACTTATGCCCTTTCCTGCACATATTTTCGTGTGCAGATTCAGGTACGAGCTATCAGCCTTGGGGTTAGTGCGTACTGCTAATTCTAGGAGACTTCAAGGTACTTCTGCTTGCGTCCGCAGATCTTAGGAGTCCCCTTCTACTCCCTCGCCTAGAGACTTTCTTTATTACCTTTAGAATTTTGTATAGAGCTACATAGATTATAGTAGCTTGTGACTTAGTGATATTCTGGGTCTTGAGAAATTATTTTGTATATATCGAGTGGTACTACTCTTGGTTATTCACGATATGCTGTTTATATTAAAAAACAATGCTGTGTTTTCTTTATATTTTTCGTAATATTAGGCTTACCTAGTCGTAAAGACTATGTGCCATCATGATACCTTACAGAGGGCTAATTTGGGTCGTGACAAAAATAGACACGTTTTTATTAAAACAACACTGTGATTATGGACAAAAACGCAACTAAACAGATTGTCATTAAATGTACACCACTGTTTATGCATATGTATATTAATTCATAATTTCAGAATTAAAATACTAATAAAAACAGTCACGTTTTTGACATAGAATAATCACACCAAACATGTATCATTTAACAACATGTTTTAATATTACTCTATCCATGTTGTATTACATTATCTAATTAGATGTAAGACGGCGCTCTGATACCAATTGTTAGAACATGCGCAGCGGAAGCAAGCATACAATATAGGCATCACATACATGTAAACTAGATAATGATGTCATTACGAGATTAGAAGCACTAACCTCTTGAAATCGTTGCACAGGTCCTCCACAAAGCAAGAATCCAGAGCTGCAGTCTTCTGCTATGATCTTAGTAAAACCTTGGACGAAATTGCTTTGAGTGGGCAAGAACAATGCAATTCTAAAAAGTTATTGGGTGAAAAAAAAATCTTCCTTATGTAGACTCGTTTTTCAGCCCAAAAAAGGCTCCAAAAACGTGTAGGATTCTTCTTGTGCAAGTAGAATCCTACTCTAACTCTATCGGATGACTTTTTTCCCAAGTCACGTTTTACCTAAGTCAGTCCAGGTTTTTACTAGGTATATCTAGGACCACAAAAATAATAAGAAGTTACTAATTATAGTATTAATTCGAATTTTTGCATGAATTAATCCCTACTATAATTAATTGCAGTTTATTTCACTAAAAAACTGCAATTGAACTCCTCAGTATGAATTTTAAAAATTCACTAACACTTATTTTAACTCCCCATATTAAGATCCCAAATACCAGTCACTTAAATTAAATCACTGACAATTTAATTTAATCAACTAATTAAATCCTTTATAATTTCGCTTAAACTATTTCATGTGACGGATACAAAAATTCACCGGCCGGGTTTTCAGATGAAAACTTATAAGCTTACATAAAGTGGTATCATCAAACTCAAAAACGAATCATGGATTCTATCAACTAATTATTATTTCACAAATGGTATTCCTTATTGTCCAATCTATCAGGCATACACTAACTCTGAATAGAATTGTACATTTTGATAAAACAAACCAATAAACAAATCACATTGATCATAATAACTATATCAAGATTAGGAGTATAAGCTCATTCAATGAATTAGAGAAAATATTTTATATATATTCAGTACAAAAATATCTTTTCTCTACTTGGTCCGTTCAATATACACTAAGTATACTAGCACAAGAAATCGGAGTAAAACCACTACCATAATCAAGACAAATTATACTATAATCTTGTGCTACAATCATCAAGATATTTTGCCCAATAATATCTTCGATTGTGAACATAGTTTATTAATTATGAGAACCGACAATTTAATCTTTTTTGCATGAGCTAAGACTCCATACACTAAATTGTCTATTACATAACTAAAGGACACACATGTAACAAATGATCTATTTAAAATAGTACTTTATTGAATTGAATTAATTAAATAAATAATTATTCCATAAATCATAAAACACAATACTATGTCTAAACCGCATGGTTAATAGTATTTCCCAATATAATTAACATCACAATAGAATATTTTCTTGTTCGTTTAGTACCTTATAGGTTCTTCTCCTTTTATTTTCTCCTAGATATATAAATAACAACAATAACGATAACCTTCTACTGTTATGCAACAATTCATTCATGTACATCAAAAACTCATTCATGTACATCAAAAACTCACTCCATAGACGAAAAAAAAACAAGACGATTTAAAGAAATACAAAGAAAGAGCACAAAAACAATAACAACAACATACCCAGCGAAGAGAGTAGTGTGTGTGCAACCTTACCCCTACCTTTGTGAAGGTAGAGAGACTGACTGTTTCCGATAGACTATCAATTAAAAAGAGCACAAAAACAAGTTTCAAGAATGGAGTCACAATCAACATGGCAACAGTACACATAGAAAAAAGTGTAAACAATCGCTAATGTCATTCTTCAGGCTCTGCTTTAATGTGAAGATATCCGGACACAATAATAGATAAGAATCTTCCAAGCTGATCTGCATTTTGACATAGTGCAGTTGAACTCTCTTTGAAATCAAATGCAGCTTTTATTTTAAGGTTCATCCAACTTGAAACAAAATGCAGGAGACTTCTCTGTTAAAACCAGCGAGGCAAATGAAGTATAGTAGCAAGCAGAAAGGTTGATACATCGCTGAGTCCCTCCAATATCAGAATTCAACAAATCTGTGCAAATCAATGCATGATGAGCTTAAGTGAACGTCGGCTAGCACATATTACCAGGACAATGGAACCTATAGAAGATATTAAAGAAACCGAAATGATACTCTATAATGTTTGTCTTGATAAAGATGGTTAACATTCGGCTTTAGGCAGCACATGATACTCTATACATGATCCTTTTATAGAAACCTCCTAAATATAAAGATTTGCTATGATACAGTATTTACCGAGTTTATTACTAAATTGTTAAATTGATTTTGTTACGAAAAACATATGATGAGATTGATTATTATTACCGTTTTTTTTTAAAAAGCATATTATTTTGTGATTATTATACAAGCATACTTGTCCCCTATTAAAAACGGTTATGGTTAAGTATTATTACTCACTGAGCTAGCGACTCACTCCCCGCTATTATTTTTACAGAGACAGCAGTAGACGCAGGTGACGATTCCGTTAATTAGAGTACACGAGTTGACAGTTCCTGGTGAGCCCCGCATTTATTCGCGTGGACAAAGATTGTTATTTATTTGTTAGTCTCTTTCTTGAAACCCTTAGAGTCGCTTCATAGTCATTTTTACGAGTGTCATAGGCATTCTTTTACTGATATAGAATTGGTGATTCATATTAGACTTTCCTATCGTATAATTGGAGATGAAGTTAGTATTATTGTGTTGGAAATATTTCGTGAATGAGGATTATAACTTGTTTGGTCGATATAGGTTGGTTGTGTTGTTGATTTCTAAGAAAGGTTTATTTTTGGATAGTCCTAAAATTAGGGAAAACTCTGTCCGATTTTCTATAAAATACCAATGAGGCTTACTTGGGGGCACTTGCTCCCAGGCGCCAGTCATGATACTAAATTGGGTCGTGACAAAGTTGGTATCAGAGCCTAGGTTATTCTTGTGACTAATGGAGCACACGTCGATAGTAGAATCTCAATTATGGTTATGTAGCCGGCAATTTTTATAATCGTGATTTTGCGAGGGCGTGATAGGATGTGTCTTGTCTTTCTTTCTTATTCCCCGTACGTGTGTGGCGATTAGAGTCAAATAATTAAATCTGTCATTACTTATCCTATTCGTGTACGGATCGGACCAATTACCCTATAATAGAATTTGGCTAGAGGTTCAAACTTCAAAGACGTCAAATTTCGTCAATGGACATGCAACTATCTCCAAGCAAAGAAATGCTACATAAGTAGTATACAAGACCAGTGAAAGGTTTATTGTGTCATATGAGGTGCTTCCTGGTAAGATGCGTAATAGAGTCTATTTTGAAAATTTATACTAGTCTACCACTACACCGATAGAGGAGTGCTATCACAAAAAGGTACTTACCTCCACGAAAACAAAAGAACAAAAATTGAGATCGTTATGGGTATAATAGATAAACATAAGAAGAATGAGCAACAGAACAGGGGCTCTAAAGTCCTCATGTACCTAGAAGATTATAGGGAACAACACAATATTCTTAATAAAGTTCCTAAAGTTGAAACTACTAAGTTTACTATTTTTGATAGTTCAAAAGATCCTTAAAGGTTGTAGTAAAATACTTACCACGTTATGAGCTATAGGATATTTCATGAAGAGGTCTATGGAACAGGCAACTTTTAGACTAGAGAACATGGCGAATACATGAAATGCTATTGTACTCTTAGGGATGCCAACAAGAGCAACACAACTAATTTTGGAATAATTTCACTAAAATGTTTACGAATCACTTCCTTCTTGACAGTTTGTGACGTGAACTTGCCTGCTAGATCATTTAAGAAATTGATTTAAACGATGAGTATACTTACATATAACACCAAAATTTCTTAGCTGGATACGCAAGCAACATCTTAAGTTTAGAGGCTTGTTGAAAGGTTGGTTAGTTGTTTAAATAAGGTAGTAACGGCATATATGAAGATTGAAGACTTAAACCTACTTTTTAACAGTTAAACTTACCAGAAAGATTGAAAATATGGTCATGATAGGCGTGTAAGAACTCACATAAGAAGATAGAGATTAGAATATCTTTTAGTATGGATTTTAATATGAGTCGGAGATTTAAAAATCAAGAACGTTTTGAGATATTAAGCGATCCTTTTCGGGTTGCCACTTCTGTAAAAAAACTATAGTAGTTAGACATGTGTTTAAAACTTTTAAGATTCAAGTTAAGAGAAGAAAACCCTAACTAACCAAGTTGTACTTGATATGGTTGACTCTAACGTATATGATGGATATGGATTAATTATCTTCTTACCACGCTACCCTCGATTATTATGGTAATACTATTAGGTTAGGCGGACTTTAGAAGCTAGCTTTTGTCCAAAAAGGGAATTATAGGTTTTAGAGATAAGCAAATTATACATTTTGAAGACTTAACGGTTATAGAAGAAAGGTTGTTTGGGTCTCATAGCTACGGTAAGGGGTACAAGAGAAGAAACACTTAGTTTGAGAAAAAAAGAAGCATCTAGATATTTTCTAATTTATTCCTTAGGATTTACTAGGACTACCTCCAATATGAAAAATTGACTTTGGTATTGAGCTGACACCTGATACACAAACTATATTTTATGGCACCAACAGAGTTGAGAGAGCTAATTGAATAATTGAGAGACTTACTGGATACAGGTTTTATCATACCGAGTGTTGCATCATGGGGTACACCAATATTATTTGGAAAAAAAGGGATAAGTCTTTAAGTATGTGCGCCAACTACATATAATTAAATAAGATAACAATACACAACAAATATCCCTTGTCTTGTATAGATAACTTGTTTGATCAGTTACAAGGAGCCATTGATCTTTGGTCTGGTTATCATCAGCTTAGAATAAGAAAGGAAGATATTTCGATGTTTGCCTCTAATACTCGGTACAAACATTATGAGTTACTTGTGATGTCCTTTAGGTTGGCCAATGCTCCAACTGCATTGATGTATATAATGAATATGGTGTTCAAAGTTGTTTTCGAAAAAAGAATCATAGTTTTTACTTATAATATTTTGGTATATTCTCGTACCCAGGAAATTACTTGAAAAATATGTTAAAGATGCTGCAGGAAAATCAGCTTTTTACCAAGTTCTTCAATTAGCTAGACTCGATGGTATTCATATGACACATGGTATCTAAGAATAAAAAGATGGTAGATTCTAAGAAGATAGAATTAGTTCATAAATGGCCGAGACCCATTTCTCCTACAGAGATTGCTTTTGGCTTGACATGCTACTATAGGAATTTGTGTAGGATTTATCTAGAATAGCACCACCATTCACCAAGTTAAAATAGAAAATCGCTAAAATTCAGTGGATAGAGAAATGTACAACGAGATTCTAGAAGCCCAAAGCGTGTTTGACAATCACACAAATGTTAGCCTTATTCCAATAGGCTATAAAGAATTCATGATGTTATGTGATACTTCGAGGGTAGGATTAGGATATTTTGTCATGCAAAATGGCCGCGTGATAGCCTATGCTTCAAGAAAATTGGAGAAGCACAAGTCGTATTATGCCACTCATGATTTGGAGATGGTCATAGTTGTATTTCTTTTAAGATTTAGAGACACTATTTATACGAAGAAAATTATGAGATTTATACCTAGCACAAAAGCTTGAAGTACATTTAAAACCAACAGAGATATAAATATGTAGCAATGCTAATGGAGGGAACTGCTGAAGATAAAATTGTACTATTTTGTATAATTCGGGAAAGATAAATATTATAACTTATGCAAAAAGAAACATGGATAATTTGGCGCATATAGCTCCTGTAAAGATAAGACAAAAATATGCATAGATTGGAGGGTACATATATGAGATTCAATGTGAAAAGAAAAAAAAAATCAAAGACATTATTGGCTATTGGTCAAGCCTGATGTAGAGTGCATAAAGGCTAGTCAATAGGAGGATGAACGATTGTCCAAGTACAGGATTAGGTCCTAGCTGGTAAAATAAATAAGGATATGACTGTTAATTGTGATAATATTCTCCGACTAGGTGATCTATTAGGTGTAGCAAACATATATGGGTTGAGACAGGCTATTCGTGATGCAACTCACAACTCTAGATACACTGTATATCTCAGGTCCATAAAATGTACCATGACTAGAAGAAAATTATATTTGTGAGAAAATAAAGAAGAAAGATTTCTTTAACTTGTTTATGATTATTTGACTTGTAGCATGTCAAGGCTAGAATTTGCGATTTGCAGGACCACTACAACAACTCGAGATTTTAAAGTGGAAATAGAATAAAATTATAGTAAATTTTGTGATAGAAGTATCTCAAACGATTAAAGGTTATGATTATATTTGGAAAATTATAATTGATTGCATAATAGGCACATTCCTTGCTAGTCAAAACTTCCAGCAATGAGGTAAAATATGCACATATATGTATGAATGGAAAAAAATTATCCGACTCCATAAGATTTTATTGTCCAACATTTCTGATAGAGAATCACAATTTACCGCATATTTTTGAAATATCTTTCCAACAAGTATTGAGTACACGAGTAGATCTTTGTAATGCCTCTCATCCGCTGTCAGATGGGTAATCTGAACATAATGTACAAATCTTGGAGAATAAGTGTTCTTTATTTTTGAGATAGTTGAGATGCTTATCGACCTTTTTACCTGAGTTTGTTTATAACACTAGCTTGTAGTTAAGCATCCAGATGGATCCATATAAAGCCTTGTCGGATGGTTTTAAGTCGGTGATACTAAGGTATTAAGACTATACTTACAGATTAAAAAATAATTAGGACTAGACTTGTTATAAGAAGTGACTGATAAGTTCATTTGACTCAGATAGGATTGCTCACATCACAAAGCAGACAAAAGTCTTGTGCAAATAACATGAAAATAAACTTAAAATTTATAGCAAGAGACTGAATGATCCTACGAGTCTCCCTATGAAAAGCGTGATGCAATTTGAAAAAAAAAAAGGAGTGAAGATGAATCTAAGGTTTATAAGATTATAAGAGGTACTTGATGGGATGGAAGTCATACTTATCGTTTGACACTTCTTCGTGAGTTATTTTTTTTCATTTAGTGTTCGATGTTTCTATTCTAAATATATATATATATTGGACTTCTCTTATATGCTTGTAGCACCGATTATCCAACTTTGATGAGAAATTAACTTGCAACGAAGAGTCGATCGCTAGTGCTGACAGATAAATAAGAAAGTTACGATCAAAGAATTTATATTTGCGAAGGTCTTATGGAACCTATTTCGTTGAAGAAGCTACTTAGGAAGTGGAAGATACTATGTGAGTCAGATATCCTTACTTATTTGTCTACAGGCATGCACTTTATTTGAAATTTGGGGACCGAATTTTGTAAGAGGGGAAGAATGTAATAACCCATAATTTTAACCAAGGACAAATTGGTCATTTAGCTATAAAAAAGGGATGAAGCAATTTAAAAGGCCAAAGCCCATCAAAGGTGTGGCGTGGGTTTGATAAGGGTTTGAATAGGAGACTTGCCGGCCAACAAATAGAGTACAAATTAGAAAATTGGGGAAATATCTACAACTCTAATCCGTAATGAAAGTGAGAACGAGAAATTTAACAGCAACTTGGAGTCAAAAACCCAAACTGCTGCTGGGACACAATGCTTGAAGAGGAGCAATATGCATCAATTCTTTTTCTTGAGTAAAAGTACTCTGTTTGGCATCAAAGAGTTATAACAAGAAACTACAAGAACTAACAACGTAAGTCTTCTGGAAGAATTTTGGTTTCATATTATTTAACTCTTCAATTGGATTACTAGAATTGAGTTTGGTATTTAACTATGGTGGGTAACAGTAACATGGGTTTTCATGATGAAATAAACTAGTTCATGAATAACCATGAATCTGGAATTTTAAAAAAAAAGCTATTAAGAGTTAGTTTTGATAGCATTATAGGTAGTTTGTCAGATGGTTTTTTGAGTAACACTGAGACATGGGTAATAGGAATTATGACTCTCTATCACTTAAACTTACTGAATTTCGTGGTTATAAACTTAAACTTATATTGATTTATAGATTTCACACTAATTGAGCACTTGGATCGATTAGAAGTCATACAGATTGCTTGAGGTGTTTGGTATTGCGACACGAGTACTGTGAGTAGTAATCTTATCATAATTTGTATTTTCATAACCTGTATGGTTTATAAATGATTTTGAAAATAAATGTGTTACCTATGCTTTAAAATTTGCATGTGGGACAAGTCCTTTACTTGATATGGTACCGAACAGTTTACTTGAGATGTTTACCGGTTAACCAAAATATTTTTATCGTTACTAGATATGTTTTACCATTACTTGAGATGTAACAGTTATTTAAAATATTTTCACTGTTACTGGACATGTATTACTGTTACTCGAGACATGATTACCGTTACCGAAATAAAATTACAAGATTTGATAAGAAATGATATGTCCTTCATTATTTTGAAAATGCTTTTGTACGAGTATTTATTGTTTACAAGAAAGAGTATTAATGGGAGGAGACTTTGAAGGATCCCGTAGCTAATGGCGGGTTCATTAGACTTGGTGCACCTTATATTTATCGATTACCGAGTACGGTTATAGCCCTTGCTAGTTGGAAGGTATAACTAGCATACAATTACAGTTTTCCTTCGAGTAGGGACCTACAATTATATTTGACTCCTTTTACGAAGGAGTCCACACAGTGATATATATTACCATGATCTTTTTCTAGAAACCTCCCAAATATAAAGATTTGCTATGACATAGTATTTACCGAGTTTATTACTGAATTGTTAAATTGATTTTGTTACAGGAAACACATGATGAGATTGATTATTATTACCGTTTTTAAAAAGGGGCATTTTATTTTGTGACTATTATACAAGCATGTTTTCTGAGTTGTCCCCCATTAAAAATAGTTATGGTTAAGTTACTCACTGAGCTAGCGACTCACTCCCTGCTATTATTTTTACAGAGACAGCAATAGACGCATGCGAGGATTCCGTTAATTAGAGTACGCGAGTTGACAGTTCTTGGTGAGCCCCGCATTTATTCGCATGGGCAAAGATTGTTATTTATTTGTTATAGTCTCTTTTTTGAAACCCTTAGAGTCGCTCCATAGTCATTTTTACGAGTGTCGTAAGTATTCTTTTATTGATATAGAATTGGTGACTCGTATTAGACTTTCCTATCTTATAATTGGAGATGAAGTTAATATTATTGTGTTGGAAATATTTCGTGAATGAGTATTATAACTTGTTTGGTCGATATAGGTTGGCAGTGTTGATTTCTAAAACAGGTTTATTTTTGGATAGTCCTAAAACAGGGAAAACTATGTCCGATTTTCTGTAAAATACCGATGAGGCTTACTCGGAGGCACTTGCTACCAGGCGCCGGTCATGATCCTAAATTGGGTCGTGACAAACTAACACATTAATTCCACGCCAACTCATCGGACTGGTAATTTTAGGAAATTTAACAGTGAAAAACAATCATTTGAAGACCAAGGCAGATTTGAAGCTAACCTGTCTAGTGTCAATGAAGCAGTCTTTAAAGTTACAATCCAAGATCCGGAGGAATTACAGAAAGCTTGAATCCGCTGCCTTCTTTTTCTTGTTTCTTCTTTAGTATTGCTCGTGCAGATTTAGTAGCAGACACACTGGTACTCTGGAGTTCCATTAACTGGAGGTTTTCCATATCAGCCAGTTCAGCTGGCAGTTCCTTAAGATTATCACATGCTATAAGAACAAGGCGTTTTAGTCGTGGAAAGTTCCCGGATGAGGCCTTCCAAGAAGATAGATCTGCCCTTTCAATCCATAGGACCTGCAGACGAGGAAAACCGCCATCCTCTGGTTCCCACGACTGTCCCGTAAATGCATTTTCTTTCAACTTCAGCACTTCAAGGTACTCTAATAGACCTAATATAGATATATCTTTCCATTCGAACCACGTATCTATCAGAGTGAGCTTTTTTAGCTTCTAAGGAAAAATATATGCTGGAGGAAGGTGTAGCTGTTTACTACTTTGACGAGTATCATTTACCAACTTCAGCTTTTCGAGGCAATCTAACTTACCTATGTTGCTGAACAAACCAGGACTGGACCCGTCCTTACTGGTCTCTAGAAGTGCATCTATTTTTCCACGAATACCTAATTTCTTGAGATTAGGAGTTCTAGTAAACAATTCTGCCGTGCAACATTCAGGTGCTATAGTAGAAAGTGTTTGTAGGCAACGATTCACCAGGTGCTATAGTAGGGGGAGGCAATGTAGCAGAGGCGTTTGTGCACACATGCCTTAATCTTGTCATATTCCAAATGTCTGCTTTAATGTCAAGAGTACCCTGTTGTGTCTCAATTATAAGTGTTTGTACATTCCAAAGATTCCCAATGTTTGTAGGAATGGTCATAATCGTGTCAGTTGAGAAAGCAATGTACCTCAAATGAAATAATTTGAAGAACTCTTTAGAAAAACGACTGAACTTGATTGATTCAGCATCTAGTACCCTAAGCAAGGGAAAGGCTCTGGGGATGGCTGGTATTTCACCTAAAGGCATCTCAATTTTTTTCGAGGCAAAGCATAAGAACGACCTAACATGCTCACCAAAGGGTTTTGTTGACAAGAATTCAGAAACAGACTAATGAATGCACAAGCGACGATAAGTGGCTAACTCTTGTTTCTCTGGAAAAGAATGTTCTTGCCCTCGTTTGATTTCTTGGAAAAGATTTTCCTCCATCATAGCCTCATGTCTGCAGAACTCATGCAACATGTCATGAACACGACATGTTTTGATTTGACCGCTAGAACTCCTTTGCCTTACCATCACTAAGTTCCTATTGACAAGATCATTCAAGTGGTCCTCTGCTATATCCTCTAGAGTCAATGGTCCTTGGTATTGTATGAATCCTTCCGCGATCCATAAACAAATCAACTTCCGAGCTGAAATTTCAGAACCGCCAGGAAAAGCCCCACAATATAAGAAGCACGCCTTTAAATCATAAGGCAAACGATCATAACTCATCTGCACCAATTTCTTGCAGTTCTCTGGATCTCTATTTATGAGGTGCTCACCCACACTGTAAGCCACCAGCTTCCACTCCCTTGTCGTCTTTCCTTTGCCTATCAAAGCTCCGGCAATAACAACTATTGCAAGTGGTAAGCCCCTACATTTTTCGGCTATACTTTTTCCAGGTAATTCTAACTCAGGTGGACATTTTTCCTTGTGAAAAACTCTCTTCTCAAGTAGCTCCCAACTTTCATTTTCAGTCAAAAACTTTAAATCATGAGGTTTATCATTGCAGCACTTAGCCACATTGCTTTGTCTAGTAGTCATCAAGACTCTATTCCGTTTATCATTATTGGGGAAAGCAATTTTGATCCGATCCCAAGCTTCTCTTGTCCACACATCATCTAAAACAATAAGATATTTCCCAACCTTCCCAAGAAGCTTCTTTATTTCATTTGCTAATTCCTCCTCTGGTGTATCATGGTATTGTTTGGTGTTTCGAGTAAATTTGCTGATGATGTTGAGAAATATTTCCCTTCTGTTGAACGATTGAGAGACATATACCCATATGCGGTTGAAAAACTCATACTCAACCTTAGGATCCTTGTAAATCTTATATGCCAAAGTTGTTTTTCCAAGACCAGGCATACCAACGACTGGCACAACATAATCCGATCCTCCAATGAGACGATCAATTACAGTTTTCGCTTCCTCATCAAAACCTACCACGTCGTCTTCCTCTACTACAGGGACCTGTTTTTAAAGAAGGAAAAAAGTCACAGAAATAATATTAGAATTGACTTTTAATAAAAGATGAAAAAACATGATATTGAAACGAACGTGCTAATATAAGTACAACAACAACAACAACAACCCAGTATAATCCCACTAGTGGGATCTGGGGAGGGTAGTGTGTACGCAGACCTTATCCCTACCATGAGGTAGAGAGGCTGTTTCCATTAGACCCTCGGCATCCTTCCCTCCAAGAACTCCTCACCTTGCTCTTGGGGTGACTCGAACTTACAACCTCTTGGTTGGAAGTGGAGGTTGCTTACCAACAAACGTGCTAATTCAAGTAGATTTTATGAAATGCTGACATTATGCATGTGGCGATTTAACACGTATATAGCCATCCTCGGAGTGTTATATTTTTTTCCCTACTTTCTTTGTCAGATAGATCAATGTGACTCCATTTACACAATACACAGAGCACATCAGTTTATGTAGAAAGTCGGCACTCAATACAACAAAATTCTTAACGCGATTTTGGTTACATGTAGATTCTAGTAGAAAACAGCCATCTTTATATTAAAAAGCAACAAATTTGATGGCAACCACATTTCAAAATCTTCCTTTTAGTTGGGAATACTTTAGCTTTCACAGTGTTACCTTTTCTTTCATATATTCATACATCTAATTTCTCTAATTTCAAGTGCAGAGCATACAAAAACACGAATTCTATCCTTTCCGAATTACTTAGTCCAATCCTAATTGGTTTAAACTATGAAGTAACATAAAAAATATTGTGAACAACCAAACCTGTGGTAAAACTTAAGTTCTTAACATATCTCAATGCCTATTTATATATTGCGCTTAATATACATAAATACCATTTGATGCATAACCAAGGTACATTTAAAGAATCATTATACAATTTCCATACTGTATAGCCTCTTCAATCAAAGTATTCAAGAGCAGATGATGCAACAAGAAGTCTATGACATTCACAACGATCTCAACCTTGACTGCCAGTCGTTTTTAGGACATAACTCAAACGAATAACAAAGAAGCCAGTATGACATAATCTTTGCGAATTGTAAACACGGAGCACATTTTATACACAGAAATTCATATCATAGATATTTGAAGGTATCCCCTTTTTTCCAATGCTTATCTGCTTGTCATTTGTCATAAATAAAATTCAACCACTTCTTGATGGTTTTTTATTTTAAAAAATCTTGACATAAATTTTCTAAAAAATAAAAATGAAAAGCACTAGACTAGACGTTCTTTATATTTTCTATCGCATAAAAAAGGTACGAAAACAACTAGCAAGGTCGTATGTAGAGATCAACTTATAAGTTCACCCGACCCAATAACTTTGGCTCAGACTCCGTATGTCTTAATAAGTTTACTAAATAAAATAGCAGCCCGGTGCACTAAGCTCTAAACTATGTGCGGGGTCCGGGGTAGGACCGAACCACAAATATCTATTGTAGGCAGTCTTACTCTGCATATCTACGATCTGTGACCTGTCACATGGCAGTAACTTTACCGGTTACACCTAGGCTCCCCTTCTAAATAAGTACAAATAATTAATTTTGAACCTAATAAATCAAATGAATTGTGATATAATTTCGAAATAAAGACCACAAAATCCACTCTCATACCTTCCTTTCCTGAGCATTTTTGTTTGAATTATCATCAAAAGTAATAACTTGAAGTCCATAAGCATCATTTCGGCGAATTTCCTTCACCCTTTCCCTAATAGTTTTAATCTCATCAGCAACCCCTTTAGCTCTAGCAACATGAGTAAGATGAAACCACTGAGCAAATTTGTTCTTATCGTCATGTCTTTTAGCTTCAATCACAAACTTATCAATTGAATCTTCAGCATCATTTACCACCTTCCTTATCTTCTTTACTATTGATTTCAAGACTTCATTGTCTCTCCTCGATTTAGATGCTTGTTTGAGAAAAGCATTGAAGTCATTCAGATCTTGTAGTAAATTTTCAACTTCACCTTTTATTCCAACAATTAAGTCAGCGTTGTCGATTAATAATTGCATCAAGTTTTCTACTAGGAAATTCACTGCTACATCTGCCATGGCTGCAGCAACAAATTCCTTTGCGTTGACAAAGAAAGCAAAGATGAGCAGAATGGTCACTAAAATGGGAGCAGCCAAGTGCCAACCAGTAAATGTAGAATTATTTAAAGATTGGAAATTTTTATGACATTTTGTCGTTATCTGGTCTTTTCTTTTAGTATATGCTCGTTTAAGATATTTCTTTTGATTGTACTATGTTTTTCTATTAGGATTGGTCAACGTGAAAAAGAAATGAAAATGGACTCCGTAAAAGAACACGCTTAGGATTTGTCGGTGTGTTGAGTTTTGGATAAAAATACTAGATTGTCTTTAAATTAAAATTTTTAATTTAAAATTTTATGACAAAATAAATATTGATTAACTTCTAGACGATATATTTGAGAATAATTATATGGGTACTTGCTCTCGGGCCGGGCGAGACAACTAAATGGGCCTGGGCCTGGTTGACATTTGTAATGGTTTGCACAAAGCAATTGGCCTAAACCATGGGAACATATGATTTTTTATATTGAATTAACTTATATATTTTGACAGTATTAATAATTTTGCAGCACCAATTTCTTAAATCTATTATAGTGAATGATTTGCCTTATTTTTTCAGGTTAGTAGCCTCATCTATAATAGACAGTTGAGTTACCTATATGTTGTAATTATTTTTTAGAAGACTTATATAATAGCATAATTTATTTATTATCAATGAATTAGATTAAAGTCTTTTAATGATGGACTTACAATTTGGAAAGAACAATGTTCCATTCCTGTGATACTGATTCTTTCACTTGTCTCAATGGAAATACATGTTTATCCACGAGGATATATTGTATGTCCTATTTTATCACCCAAATTCATCCTCTTTAATCGCAACTAGTAAATTAATTAATATTGCATTGAACTTTTATAATCCCTACTGAGTTTACAGTGGATATTAATATGATGGAATTGAGCAACAAATAGTTTAGTTCTTTTCTTAGTTTAGTTGTTTTTTAAGGGGCCGTTTGGCCAAAAGAAAGTTTTCAGTTGTTTCGAAATATTTTTACTTTTTTCTAAAATCAGTGTTTGTCCATAAAAATAGTTTCACTTAAAGTTGAATTTCAAAAAAATTCAGAAATTTGAATATCTCCAAAATGTTATTTTTCAAAATTTTCACTTCAAATCACTCACAAAAATTCAAAAACAGCTCCAAATTATATTCATGTCCAAACACAACTCTAATTTTCAAATACCGTTTTTACTTTTTAAAAAAAATTACTTTTTTCTGAAATTTTACAATTCTTATGTCCAACCGCCCACTAAATATAGACTAGCTTTTCAAATCCTAGAGTTATTCTTTCTTATGTTACTTTATTTTAACAAAAATGCCGGTCTATGAATCAAGATATCAAGGTTTCAACAAATAACGTCCTTTCTTCAAGACTAGCAGAAGTAAAGCTCGTGCTGTCGCACGAGCCCAATATTGCAATTAAAATTGTTATGAAAGAAGAACATTCTAATATTATAGCAATATTTTAACTGGTATTTTCATAGAATATCTCTATAAATAATTTTAATTTTTAATCAATATTCTCAAGTATTAAGGGAAATTTTCAAAATATTTAACTGCTTAGCTATTAAATATGTACTACTTGAATGTCCTTAATGAGTCAACTTTCTCGAGATTAAACACTATATGCCATCCAATTCAATAATTTTAACTAAACTTTTAGATATAGTTATTATATTTAAATTTTGCGTATGATATTAAAAAAAATTATAAATAATAAGTGAGTGTAAGAAATATTTTTCAACGAAATATTAACACAAATTTTCATCATTTCTTATTTTTGTGGGATAGTCAAATCAGTTTCAAACGGTAATAATGCAAATAGACATATCACTTGCAACTCAAGAAGTAATTAAATTAAAATGTTGTAAATTGTCAGTTTTTTCCATAATATATATTTTAGTGATTTGGTCCATTATTTAGGGTAAATAACAAATATAAATTAAATTAATAACTAAATTAGTAATTATCTTAAATGTTAGTATTTAAAAATAAATAAACTCATGACAATATAAGGGTTAATAGATTAAAAATAATATCGTAAAAGTTAAATTAGAAACTAATTTTAAAGTTGCAAAATTAATGTAAAATTTTACAATAAATTTTATTTACATAATATTACTTTTATTAGAAAAAAAGGTATGTACATTCCTTCGTATTGAAAGAGTTGGCGCCCAAATAATTGTACTACTATTTGAAAGCATTACAAACTACTTAAATTGCAAAATGTTATAGTATTGTATTTACTTTCTTTCATGAATTTATAATGTTTAAAGTTTTAGGTGAATATAAATATTAATTATTAACTTATTGGCATAGGTTGAACTTAAACCTAGCATATGTAAAAATTATTCTTTATTTAATGAATTTATTTTACTATATTCTTTTATTTAGTGAATTTATTCTGCTATATTTTTTTTATTTAGTGAATTTTTTCTGCTACGTTTTAACTTGTCAATTTTATTTATTCAAGCTTAACTATTGATTTAACATATTTTCTATTCAAACTCAGCAATTAATTATCTATTAGGTCCTAATTGCATAAAACAATTTCTGTGCTGGAAATAAATGAGCTGCCAAATATACTTGATTTAGAAAATCTTAGTTTTGGTAGAAGTATTTGTATTATGTGCTTATAAACAAATGCAACTTTCAAGGAATAGTGGTCTGACAATTTATACTTTGAATACGTGGAGAAGTCTTGGGTAAATATGTGTTCAAATGGGTCCCACGTTAAGATACTATGCATCTGTCGAAAATTTCCCAACTAAATTGTGGGTCCCATGTTTTGTACTATACATTTGTGGAGAAAAAGTAGGCTTTGAAATTGCGTCAAAAGTTCCTTTATTTACTAAATTGTGTGATGATAGTTAATATAATAATATCGAAAAACAGGGGTACGACGAAAACGTCTCTGCTTCACCTGTTTCTACCGTGCTTCTTATACAGGAGAAAATAAGTAACCTTGATTCGAAAATCAGAAATACTGAAATTGTAAACTGTGTTACGAATATATTATATTATGGATGTTTATTTAGTACTCCGTTGTAAATAAGCTTCATGAAGAAGCTTATCCATATGAGGCTCCGCCGTAAATATGTTTATCCATTTAGTACTCCATTGGAACTAAACCTCCTGAAGAAGCTTATCCTTTCGGTACTCCGTTATGGATAAATATTACCCATGGTAGAAGATTATCTATATGTGGTACAACATCTTAAAGTAGCAGCTTACAAGCAGCTTACACAGCAGCTTGCAGTAGTAGCTTACACAGCAGCTTGCAGTAGCAGCTTACACAACAGCTTTCTTTCTTCTATAAATAGAGGAGAATTCAGTTCATTATGTACAGAAGTTTGAAGTTTGAATAATATATCAGTTTCTCTCTATACTTGTCTTTACTTTACTGTCTTTATTTTATAACACGTTATCAGCACGAGACTCTGCCATCTAGAGCAAATACTTTGAAAGTATCAGAGGTACGAATTTTCTTTTTCTAAATAATGTCAAATCTTTCTAAACTTGAGTTTGTAGCCCTGGATATATCGGGCAAAAGCTACATGTCTTGGGTGCTTGATGCCGAAATTCATCTTGATGCGATGGGTCTGGCAGACACCATCAAAGATAAAAATCAGGCATCAAACCAAGACCGTGCCAAAGCAATGATATTCCTACGCCATCACCTTGATGAGGGNAACCAAGACCGTGCCAAAGCAATAATATCCCTACGCCATCACCTTGATGAGGGTCTGAAAATGGAATATCTCACTGTTAAAGATCCAGTTATACTGTGGAATAATTTAAAAGATAGATATGACCACCTGAAGATGGTCGTTCTTCCACAGGCACGTTATGATTGGACTCATCTAAGGCTACAAGATTTTAAATCTATCAGTGAGTATAATTCTGCTATGTTCAGAATTATTTCCCAATTGAAACTATGTGGTGATAATATTACTGATCATGATATGTTGGAGAAAACTTTCACCACTTTTCATGCCTCGAATATGCTCCTGCAGCAGCAATATCGAGAGATGGGATTTAAAAAGTATTCTGAACTTATCTCACATCTTCTTGTAGCCGAGCAACATAATGGGCTATTAATGAAAAACCATGAAAGCCGACCTACTGGTTCATGTCCATTCCCTGAAGTGAATGAGACGAACTTCCACCAAGCTAAGCGTGGAAGAGGACGTGGCCCCAGTCGTGGTCATGGTCGTGGTCGGGGAGGAAACTCTAATCGTGGTAATAACAATGCACCAAAGAACCCTCCTCACCACCAGCAGTGGAAAAGGAAGGAACAAAAGCATGAAGCGGTGCAAGCAGCAAAGCCAGAAAATGCATGCTATAGATGTGGAGGAAAAGGGCACTGGTCACGTACATGCCGTACGCCAAAGCACCTGGTTGAGCTATATCAAGCCTCCCTGAAGAAGACAGAGAAAAATGCTGAAGCAAATTTTATTTCTGAAGATAATTTAGACTTCATGCATTTGGATGTAGCTGATTACTTTGCACTCCCAGAAGGAGAAACAAGTCATGTGATCGGTAGTGAATCTGTAGAGATGTAAATATTTTAATTTTTGTTATTTGTAGTAGATAGTATGGTTATGTAATTGTTGTACATAAATAAAAGTTATGCTTTGATAATAATGTTTACTATCATATTTATTTTGTTTATGTCATTTTGAAGAATATGGATAATCCTCAAATTATGTTTGGATCAAAGACCAATCATGAAGATATTTGTGTAATTGATAGTGGAACAACTCATGCCATATTCAAAGATCAGAAATACTTTTCTTATTTGCATAAGGAAAAAGCAAATGTTTCTACAATTTATGGTAATATAAGTTTGATTGAAGGCTCCGGAAGAGCTATTGTATTTCTGTCTAAGGGAACAAAACTTATTATCGACAATGCATTGTTCTCCTCCAAGTCCCGAAGAAACTTGTTGAGTTTTATAGATATCCGCCGAAATGGGTATCATGTTGAGGCAATAGATGAAATGAACGTGGAATATCTTTGTATTACAAAGAATATTTCTGGCCAGAAATGCATTATAGAAAATTTACCAACTTATCTTCTGGCTTATACTATTCAAAGATTAGTACAGTTGAAGCGCACTCTATCGTAAATCAGAAGTTTATCTTTCTATAGAATCTTTTTTCTCTTATTATTAGATATTCTCTCAAGTATTTCTTCATATCAAAGCTCCAAAAAATATGTTCTTTTTTTATTAATAAAAATGCAAATTTCCTTTTGTGGTTTTGGTTATTAACTAATATTACAATAAATTTTAAAACTATTAGTTCTAATGATAGTAACATCTAAAAAGAGATATATACATTGTATATATTTACAAAGAAAAAATTATAGATCCTGAGAACCTAAAATATCGTCGAATATAGAATGAGTATCGACTGGTATTATATATTTTAGTAACAATTAGTTCTTACTTATTCTTTGTAAACTTTTTTATTTTAAATATTCTTGTTTATCATTATTGTGATGACCCAAAATGTCATCTTTAAATTTAATAAGTAATTCTGTATTTTAAGACCTCAAAAAGCACCATTTATCATTCCTCGACTTGCGTGCGTAGTCCGTATAATTTTCCGGAAAGTTTTTATGTGAAACTCAACTAAGTTGACTTTGGTCAATATTTTGAGCAAATGGACCCGGATCAGTATTTTGACAATTTCGGTAGGTCCGTATCATGACTTGGAACTTGGGCGTATGCCCGAAATCGAATTCCGAAGTCCCTAACCCGAGATATGGAATTTTGATGAAAAATTAAAAGTTTGAAAGCTTAATGATTTTTAAGAAATTACTGATGTTGGATTTATTGACCCCGGGTCCGTATTTTGATTCCGGAGCCCGGTAAAGGTCCACAATAATATTTATGACTTGTCTGCCGAATTTGGTGAGAATCGGAGTTGATTTGACGTGATTTGGACGTCCGATTGTAAAAATATTAGTTTTAAAGGTTTCTTGAAAATTTCTTCTGATTTGGCACCTGATTCGTAGTTCTAGGTGTTATTTTGGCGATTTGATCATGCGAGCAAGTTCGTATGATATTTTAGGACTTGTGTGCATGTTTGGTTTGGAGCCCCGAGGGCTCGGGTGAGTTTCGGATAGGATACGGGAAGATTTTGAACTTAGAAAAATCTGATTTTCTGCAACTTCAGGCTTTTGGTATTTCCTTCATCGCGTTCGCGAATGTACTCTCACGAACACGAAGAGCAAACTGGGCTGGCTGAATTTTCCTTATTCGCGAACGCGAAGATTGGGTCGGGAACGCGAAGCTATGGGGACTTTACCCTTCGCAAATGCGACCAGCTCAACGCAAACGCGAAGCTTTAGAGGCCTGGAGGAGGGGTCAGTCATCCTTCTAAGCGAGCGCGAGCACTGGCACACAAACGCAAAGGCCAGGGGGGAAAAAGTCTTCCCGAACGCGAAGGAGGACTCGCGAACGCAAAATCCACAGACTGCTACTCATCGCGAACGCGACAGGCCCTTCGCGAACGCGAAGAAGGCCTGACGCATGTGACTTAAAACAGAACCAAAACAGGATATTTTTATTTTTCACAAACCCTCAATTAGAACTCAGTTTAGGGGCAATTTCAAATGAGTTTTTCACGATTTCGAACTGGGTAAGTATTCTTTATCATATAGTGATTGTATTTCATAAATCTAAGTCTATATTCATCATTTATTTCGGATTTAGATGGAATAAATTAGAATTTTTATAAAATCTTCCAAAAACGAAAATTTAAGATTTGAAGGTCCATTTGACATCAGAATTTGATAAATTTTGTATGGTTGAACTCGTATCGGAACGGGTATTCGAATTTCATATGTTTTTTCGAGATTTGAGACGTGGGTCTCACTGTCGAATATTTTAATAAATTTCGGATTTTTATCCGGAAAATTTATAAATTCATATGGAATTAATTTCTATTATTCGTATTGAATATATTAAATTGTTTGTGAATAGATTTGAAGCTTTTGGAGACAAATTTAAAAGGAAAAGCTGTGGTTGACTAATTGATTGAAATTTGCAAAGCGGGGTAAGTGTCGTGGTTAACCTTGACTTAAGGGAATAGAACCCTTAAACTATTTGTTATGTGAAATACATGTGAACGACGTATAGGCGAGGTGACGAGTGTCTATACGTCGTCAAATTAATTGTTTGCATATTTACTTGAAAAATCATAAATCATTTTAAATCATGAATTAATTATTATAATAATTATTTCTCTCCTATTCTTTGTCAAATATTAATTCTTGAATTCCTGCATTAATTGTTACATGCTATTTGAATTATGTGTCTTAATTGTTATTTGACATTTAGCATATTAAATATTAAACTGCCTATTTTCTCACTGATTTCCTTAATAATTTTCTATTTGTCATTGTGTCACGACCCGAAATTCTCACCTTCGGACTGTGATGATGCCTAACATTTCACTTGCTAGGCAAGCCAACGTTAGAATAATATTAACCAATTTTTAAATAATCTTTAAATTATTAATAATTAAGAAACAAATGCGGAAGCAAAATTTGAAATATAGTGAAATAATCTATAA
This sequence comes from Nicotiana otophora, assembly GCA_000715115.1. Taxonomy (NCBI): domain Eukaryota; kingdom Viridiplantae; phylum Streptophyta; class Magnoliopsida; order Solanales; family Solanaceae; genus Nicotiana; species Nicotiana otophora. Next base: position 149,565 of record AWOL01S0010075.1, read on the forward strand.
AAATGACAGTGTCTAAATACCATCCCAAAATTGGTGTCACAAGTGCACGAGCTTCTACAATAAATACAAATAAAGGTCTGAATAAAATATAGTTGCCTGAAAATAAACACACAGCTAAAGTAAAATAGATGGGGCCTTCAGAACTGCGGACGCCATGCAGTTATACCTCAAGTCTCCTCTGGTAGCTGAAATCCGAGCAAGTCTATGGTACGCCGGTGGGACCAACTCCAAACTCTACACAAGAAGTGCAGAGTGTAGTATCAGTACAACCGACCCCATGTACTGGTAAGTGCTGAGCCTAACCTCGACGAAGTAGTGACGAGGCTAAGGCGGTTCACTTACAT
>AWOL01S0010077.1:5167-17647 GCA_000715115.1 Nicotiana otophora
CCCCAATTGGATAATACTTTTGTTTTATGCTAATATGATAGGGGCAAGAGGCTTGCAGAGTATATCTTTGATGGCCGAATAAAGGAGAAAAATAAAACTTTAAGGGCCACTAAAAAGAAAAGAAACGGACATCATGCTCGGCAGTTAAAGGGAAAGAAATTGGAATGGTGATAAAGATTGATTATACTACCATTGATGTTGAGGGCGATCGTTATCTTTTATTGTGTGCAGAAGTTGATCTTACTAAGACTCTTTTATTTTATCTAAGTTTAAATCGCATTGTGTGAAACATTGAGTATGAGAGCCTTCATATGATCTCTTTTTTACTGTGGCAAAGGAAAATATGGTCTTAAGGATGATAACTATCCATTAAAGCAATTTGAAGGCCAAGCTGATACAACGAAAGATCCAGTTAATGGTCATGGGAATAGTAGTGACCGGTCGGGGCTGAAGCAAACCTTTCCTATTTTTTCATTATAATAAATATATGAAAAGAGGAAAGAGCTTTTTTATAGAGAGTAGCTGAAAGTATCTCAGAGCGAACGTAAGCTTTGCCATGGGAGTAGATCAGCGGAGTTTATGATCATAAAGAAAAGGCTAACCCCCCCTTACGGATCATTTCACTTGCTTGACTGGTTCGCTTTCCAGGTTACTCACTTCCGTTCTATCGGGATGAACTAGCGATATGAGAGTTAGCCCGTCTTCGACGACTGGTGATTCGGCAAGCGATTGATTCGGCGCATCTAAGTATTCTCTGCTCTCCGACTTGCAAGCACTCTTTATTCTTTCCCATCCTTTCTTGTTATCCCGTCCCTGAGAATGAGTTGGCTTTGGAAGCTAGGCTCAGATAGAACGTATAAGTAGGCTTATTGGAATAGAAGCCCTTAGTGAGAGAGTTGAGAAGAGCCGAGGATTCCTCTGTTTTCGGGGATTCTTCTTTATATGACGTAGTTGCAATCCCATCTGGGTAATCAAAGGCAGGGATTCTATTCAAATGCCCTATATTCTGCACCGGGAAAACAGACTAGAGAATCTTCTCCTTCGGAGTCAAGGCTGTTTGAACCCCAGCTAGTATNAGATCATTTCACTTGCTTGACTGGCTCGCTTTCCAGGTAACTCACTTCCGTTCTATCGAGATGAACTAGCGATATGAGAGTTAGCCCGTCTTTGAAGACTGGTGATTCGGCAAGCGATTGATTCGATGCATCTAAGTATTCACTGCTCTCCGACTTGCAAGCACTCTTTATTCTTTCCCATTTTTTCTTGTTATCCCATCTCTGAGAATGAGTTGGCTTTGGAAGCTAGGCTCAGATAGAACGTATAAGTAGGCTTATTAGACTAGAAGCCCTTAGTGAGATAGTTGAGAAGAGCTGAGGATTCCTCTGTTTTCGAGGATTCTTCTTTATATGACATAGTTGCATCCCATCTGGGTAATCAAAGGCAGGGATTCTATTCTGCACTGGGAAAACAAACTAGAGAATCTTCTCCTTCGGAGTGAGGGCTGTTTGAACCCCAGCTAGTATTGATATAGAGGGCCGTAAAGAGTCCGAAGATCAGTCATTTGACTTAGGAATCCCGTCCAACTTCGGATAAGGTAAGAGAAGGTAGGAAAGCTATAAACCAATCTTAATTCTTGCAGACTAAGATGCAGTTTCAAGTCCCAAGGGATTCAATTCAAACAATCATAGATTCTATGCCCACCTCCGCTATGATGTTCCAACCCTGAAGTCACTTCCTTTCATTTAGAGTTGAGTTTAAAGTTACAGCCTTTAGTAGATAAACCACAATTAACTCATGATAACTCTTAGCCCTGAATTTCGATGAATGAGAAGTCTAGTTAGGCAGTGAAAACCCTGGGAAGTCAGGAAGTTCAAGTTAGAGGGTATATGAATATGAAATAGCATATGAATAAATTGGTAAATCTTTCTCATTGCTTCACTAAAGAATGTATTTTATGGGTCTAGCATTCCCTTCATGAGACGTAGAAGCAAAATAAAGAAAAGGCCAAGGCTGATCATCCAACACCCATTGATTCCAGTTTCTAAATGTTCTTCATCTTACCTGGGAGGAAGTCGAGGATAGAGTTGCCACTTTAAATGAAAGATTGATTTTTCTCTTCGAATACAAGTCCCTACGCCTTATGGCTTGAGGAGATTAATATAGTTGAGCTGCAAGCATTCTGCGATTTAACTGCTAGGAAGTTTTAAGCAACATCTCATTTTTCGTTCATGTCCTAGCTGAAGGAGGGTAAATTTAAGAATCAATTTTTTCTAACTTAGTTATTGTCCTATTTCTTCTCTTCACGGTACCATGAAGAGAGATTAGGCTTATGACCGAGCGTTAGGAAAAAGGGGCTGATAATGCCGTGATAACTTCCTTTTGGTATGGTACCTTAAAACTTGTACTTTATCTTTCATTGGGAAAACGAGATGGTTTTTCTGCCCCAGACTCTGGAGAGCAAGTTGAAATAGACATACAAACCTCTTGCCTCTCTCACTACTAGGCTCCATTGTTCACAAAAAGTATGGAGCTCTAACGGTCTCGATATTCTATACTTCTAGGAATCGGGACTGCTGATGTTCGAGTTCGGAAAGAAATAGAGTAATGAGTATAGAGTTAAGGGTGCCCTTCTTGGGAAGGTAAGGTGGCAATGAGGAAAGAAAAGACAACACCTGGAACTAGATCAATATAATGCTGGTCAGCCTAAAACCGTAAAGGTCCAGTTCCAATATTGAAGGAAGCATTGCATAGAAAACATTTTTGTATAAGATTCCCACATCCAATAGATAAGGGATCTTTCCCTATAACCTACTGAAGAGGGAAAATAGGATCAAAATATATGACTTTTTTAACTTCTAAATCTATTTCCAAATACCCTGAAAGCAGCAAAGAAAGCAACAAGTGAAGAGATAAGGCCTCTCACTTCCATTAGGGCAGATGCATTCCCATTGTAACGGCGGTGGAGGGTGCCTCCCAGTCGTAGCGGTTCATCCATGTCAACTTAGTTGAAAAGCATCCTAGAGATTGATTGGCTTTTCCAGTACTAGGCTTTTGCTTTCTTGTAGTTCTTATCTTTACATCTACATCCAAAACAGACAAAAAGGACGACGAAATTGCTATATCTATATATAGAAAGATGTGGACTGGAGAGTTTAGATTGAGGTCACTATGCTTAAGACATCGTAGTTGGACAACTTATTGAAGAGAGGAGAAAAAACATGATATTAACATATCTTATAGGAAATAAAACCTGATCACCCTGTAATTAATATACCTACGCCATTTAGCTTAAATAGATTTAGGCTACCACCGGTTTGGCTCAGGGTGAGCGATACATAGACTTTTTCGTGGTTTATTATACATAATATTTTTATTAAGATTAAATTCTTATTTATTAAGGAAAATCATTATCCGCGGTAGACCGATCTTGAGGATCATGTATAGGGTTTGGCTTTACGGTTTATACAAGATGTTAAGAGTGTTAACTTTCCATCTTCGCCGTATAGACTACATGATGACGTCCAAATCCACTACTAAAAAGTAAATGGACACGTTTTCATGCAATATAATTTACCCAACAATGAGTCGTGGTCGAATCCCACAGAGAACAATATGTAGACGATTAGGAATGTAAGAGAATTATCACTTATTATGCAATGCCAAACACTTAGAATGGTTGTTGAGAAGCTAATATAGCTAAACGCGAAAACGTAAACAAACCTAGAAAGCAAGTAAAATGATCAATGGCTACAAGCATGGATGCATCGGGAATTACACTTAAGTAAAGATCCAATATATTTCACAATTTTATAAATATGAGCGAGTTTATTATTTATTAGCCTCGGATGATAATTCTATACTAGCTTCTCTCAGAAACTAACAAGACTTCCTAATTGAGTTATCCCTAAAACAACTAAGAGATTAAGCACACATGAATATGGCTACAAGTAGTTCATTTCTATCCCTAGGTAGAATTTATAAAGCGAGGGTTAACGGCTGAAGTTCTTGTTCATTAATCTTTCTCAACCCCGAATTATTTTTTGCAAAATTAATCCAAAGTGAATGGGCAAGCACTAGGGTTAGTTAATCCCTTTGGAAACATTTAAGAACAAGAATAATTAAAGAAACAGCAGCTCGCTTCATAATAAATAAAAATCGTTCAACACATAAGCAAAACAAGGTATTTAATCCACACTTTAAATATGAATATTTCCATAAACACGATTCAAGTGTTGGAAATAAATACTACACTATTAGATATACAATACAAAGCAAGAAAATGAAGAAATGAGCATAAAGGAGTAAGAAATTCTCAACCAAAAGCTTCAAATCTTCAAGACCCAAGTGTGTGTGCAAGAACCCTAGCTCCCCAAACTTGTTCTCTCTAGTATATGGACTGAAAATAAGACAAAGATGTTCCAAGATATAATTGACTTTTTTTTATAAATGAGCTAGGTCGTGTATTAAATGGTTTGGGGTCACAATCGTGAGATTCCAGAACTGCCCAGTTTTTACGCCCAGTTTCTTCTTCGCATTCGCGAAGGTTTGATTTCTACTTCTTTCGCATTCGCGAAGGTTTGTCTCCTGCTTCATCGCGTTCGCGATTATACCTTCGCGTTCGTGAAGGTTGGCTTCCTCCTTTTTCGCGTTCGCGTAGCGCATCTCGCGTTTGCGAAGGTTTGTTGTCCTGATGCTTCGCGTTCGCGAAGGGTAATTCACTAGGAAGATTTCCTTTGTACATTTTAGCTTCTTTTTGACTCGTTTTCACTTGGTTTCTTCACCAACACTTCTAAATCACTTGATACCTGAAATATGCTAATAAACCTCAATAAATGCCTTAGTTTCTGAACAAAATCATACAAAAGCCTAAGTATCAAGAAGAGATAAGTGGGTAAAATACCAACTTATCAATTTCCCAAACTTAAACTATTGCTTGTCCTCAAGCAATTCAACAACTAAGAACATCCTTAAATAAAATTACCAATCAAGATCAATGGCATACCAAACATCATTTCAAGTCAAAGTGTTCACTTAAGCACAATCTAATGGCTTCGGTTGGTACCCATAATTAATACAAAGCATATGAATCACCAACTACTCACAAATTTTATTTCAATTCAAGTGCTCATACACTATATTAATCAAAGTAGCAACCAAGTCATGACATTAAAGCTTCACAATTTGCCTCTCTATCACAATTATCTTCCCTCGCTCATTCCTCCCAATTGCAAAAGGAATTAAATTCACGGCTCAAATCTCATGTGCCCTCACACTTGAAGAGGGAATCCCCAACTCATAAATTGCAATTCAACATGTACATGGGATATCAAATGTAAAGAATTAACTCTCTCTCTTACAAATATATTCAAATGCACACAAGTAGTATTATAGGCCTGCCCTTCATGTATTTCTCCACTAAGGTAGACAAACTTGGTTCAAAATAAATAAGGACTTAAAAGGGTTGTAGTTTAGGCTTTTGGTTAAGGTAGGGCCCAATTTGGTAAGAGTGACTCAAAACCTCCCTATGCATTACAAATTTTCAACAATCAAAGTACACTTACTTTAAGAACTTTTCTACCCTTTCTTCGTTTCACATTTGTTTTTTTATATCACCTAGTCTTTCATTTATTCACAATACCCTTTTTTATTTTCACAAATATTACTCTTTTTCACCTTTCTCCTTTTAAGCAATTTCCACATCACAACTTTTCCAACCCTCACCCCTCAAACTTAGGCTTTTAGCCTATGTTCATACTTCAAAGTACTTAAAGAGGTAGGGTGCCAAAAGAAAATCAATAAAGAGCGATAGTTTGTAACATGGTTGCCAAAGAAAAGGTTTAAAGTCTCAAAAGAGGTTGACTAGGCAAAATATGCAAGGGTAGGAAGTTTAGGCACAATAGCGGTCCAAGGAAGGCACAACATCATTTTTCCAACCAAGTTAGTATAGGATTTCGCCTTGAAGCACATTCCGGGCAAGTTCTAGACTACAAATGATGCAAAAGAACTTCAAAATAAATCTCACCACACATGGCACATGAAAACTCAAGTAGAATACAAATCCAAAATCCAATTAAAAATCAATGAATCTCAAGGGAATCACATATAGCCTAAGAAACTATTTAGTGAACCAAAGAGCCAAAAATTTAGTCTACAAGTCATGAGCATAATCTTTACTTCAATCATTTTATTTTTTCAAACAAAGAAAAATTCGAGAATTCATATGCTGAGCTTTAAATCATGTTGGCACCGAGAAAGCCACATGATGGTTTATGGCTTCACAAGATCACCCTCCAAAAACCAATTTATTCACTACTAGCTACTAAACTAACTAAAAAAATAGAAAAAACTAAACAAGACTAATCCCTTAAGAAAGTTGTCACGCCATCCATCATAGGAAAAAGTCACCCGGTTCAACACAAATAAATTCCTTGGAAAAGAACCGCGGTATAAAGAAAAACCAAGGAATTTTATTAATACTACTATGAAAAATATAAACTAACAAGAAACATTAATGCTAACATGTTAGAATTAAACTTCAAACTATCACTAATAAACTACTACGTCAACCCATCTACACAAGTTATCACATGTAAATGAGTCGCCCCCAATCTAAAGTGTTGCACTGTCCTCAATGCAACTAAACAAAATAAGATAAAATGAAAGAGGTGCTCCTTGGAACTGCGTCACTCTGGTGTCACATCAGTGTCATTTGTAGAAGGCAAGACTCTTGCACAAATAATAGAGAGCCATGTCATTGCCTCGGCCGTGAAATCATGAGAATCAACTCCCTTGTGCACTGTCATCCACTTTGGGATCACCCCATCATGTAATTTGTCCACTAACCACTGGTTTCCTCCTGCTTTAGCTCTGTCTCTGTAGACCTCATTATCGGCATTGGGAAGGCCATAAATTCTGTTGATTACCTCAGGGCTGAAATGGACTTGCACACCCCGCACAGTAGTAACTAAGGTACTGTGGAAGTCGGTCCTCAAGGAGTTTGCATAAAATTCCAAAACTACTGTATGGTTAGCATCATTTGGCTGCTCGGCAAAACAAACACACCTGCTTTATACCAATCTTGTGTAGAAGCCCGGCATTTTATCTTCAACCTTTTCCATATTTATGCCTATTTCCCGGACGATGGTCTTTGACAAGAGTTCATCATATTTCCGCTCACATGCTGCAGTTAGAAACCGGTTATGATCAAAGGGTTCCTCTTGTTAAGCTTCAAGGACATGTTCTTTCTCAATTGCATTGTGTACAGGATCTATTTTATGCCCAAAGTACCTACAAAATAGACCAATAATGTTAAAAGCTCATATAGACACTTAAACCAATGTATTAGGAAGTATTTAGGCCGAAGTAATTGGCGAAAAAGGTCCCGGGAAGAGCTGTGCAAAGTTATTGTTTTCCGCCAATTTAAGGACTGGCAATGATTGCTCTTCACGAAAAATGTTTTGCCAAGATTTAGACATTCGCGTTTGCGAACGTACCATCGCATTCGCGAAGGTCAAAAAAAATTTGCTCAGAATTTTGCCATCGCGTTCGCAAGCAGACCATCTTGTTCACGAAGGTAATCTTCTTCGCTCAGGCCTATTGTTCGTTCAAGAATTTTGTCAAACAGTGTGTGTGCAAGAACCCTAGCTCCCAAAACATGTTCTCTCTAGTATATGGACTGCAAATAAGCCAAAGATGTTCCAATATATGATTCACTTTTTTTTACAAATGAGCTAGGTCATGTATTAAATAGTTTGGGGTCACAATCGTGAATTTCTAGAACTGCCCAATTTTTCCGCCCAGTTTATTCTTCGCGTTCGCAAACAATACGTCGCGTTCGCGAAGGTTTGATTTCTGCTTCTTTCGCGTTCGCGAAGGTTTGTCTCCTGCTTCATCGCGTTTGCGAATGTTGGCTTCCTCATTCTTCGCGTTCGCGTAGTGCATCTCGCGTTCGTGAAGGCTTGTTGTCCTGATGCTTCGCGTTCGCGAAGGGTAATTCACTGGGCAGATTCCCTTTGTCCATTTTAGCTTCTTTTTTACTCGATTTCACTTGGTTTCTTTGCCATCACTTCTAAATCACTTGATACCTGAAATATGCCAATAAACCTCAATAAATGCCTTAGTTTCTCAACAAAATCATACAAAAGCCTAAGTATCAAGAAGATATAAGTGGGTAAAATACCAACTTATCACTACACAACTGGGATCTTCACCAAATTTTATTACACTCTATATACATATATCCATAAACGTCACACCTTATCATTCCTAAATATTTTAGTAATTGAATTAGGTTATTTATTCATTTTAATACCGGTGATAACTTATATTCTCAGGTGTAGGGGTTGGGATATACCTAACTTAGCTGATCTAATCATAGACTATTTGAAAAATCTTTCAATTCTAGATAGTTTTTCACGACCTGAGTTTATAGATAAATTGCTGAAATGGTCAATCAAATAAGTGAATAATTCTTCAGATTTAAATAATTATGATATTCTAAATTATGATGGTATAGAAGTAAGGGTTGAAAAATAAGAGGGTAAAGCTGATGTGTCAGTGGTTGAAGAGAAAAAGATATTTATGGTAAACTATTTGTTTATTTTGCCATTTTTAGTTGTAGTGTTTATTTGATAGGATATTTTTGTGTATGTAGTGATTTATAAACAAAAGGTTGGTTTACAATGCTAAATGCTCAGTAAATATGATATAAGCCCTGTATACCTAGAATTAGACTATCCCTCCACCTTTTTGCCGAACTAGCAAACCGGGTTGGCGGGGGTGACCCTTTGGTAACAGTGTTAAATAGCGGAAGGACTGTTTATAGGGTTTATATCCAACATAATAAATTCATTTCCAGTTATGTGGGCCGAACAGTATAGATTGGTATCGATTTTATAATGTATTGAAAAATATCGACGACCTGGATGATTATACGCTGTGTGAGAAGTTCGAAAAACTGACGATTGATAGCGGGGCTTCTTATGATGGTGATAATGGTAATACCGGATCTTCGTCGGGTAATTATGAGGGAGGCTCAAGCAGTATACCTCCTTTTTCTTGTTCTTTGAACAATTTCATCCTTGGTGGGAGGGTATAATACAGGGTATGAAGAAAGGTATCTGCTTAGATGAGGTTTTACCCCATTATCAGGGTTCGTACAATAATTTTGGTAAAAAAAGTATGGCTTTTGCATTTCGTTTTCTACCCGGTCAATCTAAGTTTCTACTTAAAGAGTTAGAGTATTGTAGTGTTAAATTGGAAAAACTGACCGTATACTGCAACAACAACCTGGGCTTATCATATATAACTAGTAGAATTNGTATTTCTTTTGCATTTCGTTTTCTACCCAGTCAATCTATGTTTCTACTTAAAGAGTTAGAGCATTGTAGTGTTAAATTGGAAAAATTGACTGTATACTGCAACAACAACCTGGGCTTATCATATATAACTAGTAGAATTTCACCCGATAGTATGTTTACCGCCTCTAGTTTAGGAGCCGGCGTTCGTGGATTATTGAATGAACCTGGGAATGAATATAGGGTATTAACTGATGTTGTAACATTACGTTCTGGATGTTTTGGGCGTTACTTGGCGCTTGTGGTCACGGGTGTAGGTTGTGTTATCTAGTACAAGGCGTACCCTTGCTCAATGGCTAATATGCCTGATAGCACCATATTTGGCCCGCTATTCAACTACGAGAAGTATTTCGACCTACAGTATAGACCGCATGGGTTTAAGGTTGCAAAGTTTATCGATTCTGGAAATCTTACCCAGTCGGTACCCCATGCCACTAGTGAAACGCCTTTATGTGACTTAACTATTCCGGTTAATGGCTCTCTGCTTTAGGTGGTTGGGTTGGGCATAATGTTGTCATTCGCTCTTGCTGCGGGTCTTACCAAAATGGGATGGTGTGGATAGTCTATTATTCATGAAAGTTCTTTCTTAGGGCAGAGGGGTTCATAATACCACATAATAAATCTAACTTAATCTTAAGGTTCAGTGCCTAGCTGCTAGGTTCATCCCTAAAAAGTAGATTGTTTTGATCAGCATTGGAATTAATATTTTGCTTGGCATAGTTGCAATACGACTTTCCTGGTCTATAGTTCTAGATGAAGCAAGACGAGATCGAGAGTTTTCTTATCATGCTGCTCCTTGATTGAAATTCAGCTGGTGTGCCAAGGCTGAAACTGCTAGACAGAAACGAGCTAGCAGGACTCTAACTATATATGAGTATAGAAAAGAGCTATCATCTTATGTACGGATTGACGTGCGCGATAGAGATAAATGCTTCCGTAAGTTGACTTATTTTTGGTAAGCTAAAGGTTAAAGTCAATTAAAGAGATAATGCCAAACCTTAGAGTTCGTTGTAGGGCCTATTCCTTGTGAGTTCTAGGCGTGTTCTACGCTTTCACCCTCTGTCAGTCCATTGCATCAAGAGTATTCAGATTGATTGGGCCCTAGGACCCTTTTAGGAAAGCGAGGGAAGAAAAGTAACGATAGGAAAGAAAACCTTATTCGATGACCATCCCTCCTTCTGAATAGAGACAGGGTTGCCTATCAATCGACGGCCGCTGGTAGAATAAATGTAACACCCCGAAAAATTTTAAAGTACTTAAGTGTAAGGCCTGGTAAATTTTGCACAGAGAATAATGTTTGATGACTTTTTGGGTTGAACAATGCATAGGAAAGTAAAGCATTTTTTTTGCCAGAAAAGTGCATTTATGCGGTCCATTATGCGACCGCATAATCACTCTGCGGGCCGCATGATGGCCGCATAAGTGAGCAGGGGAGAGCTATTCTAGAAGCAGCTATGCGGTCGACTATGCGAGCGCATAACTATTATGCGGTGCATTATGCGACCGCATATACAGGCAGTTCTTTTGGCTATTTTGTAACTAATTATGCGATCGATATGCGGTCCGCATAACCATTATGCGTTCGCATATGCGACCGCAGAACCTGTTCCGAAGTTTCATTTTTGGGTTTTTAAAACCCAACCCTATTTTGTTAAATACACTCTTTGGGTCATTTTTGAGCTATTATCTGATATTTTAGAGTGAGAAGGTGTTTTCCAATAATTGTTCTTTAATTCTTGCCCAAGTTTTGGAGGATTGAGAAGGAAAACTCACTAGGTCTTCATCCTAGAAGTAAGATTCTACACCCTAACCCTCAATTTCGAATTTTGTGTAGAAATGGATAATAAGCAAGATAATTTCTAGGCAAGAGGGTTGGTTATTTTACATGCATTTGTTATCAAAGGGTGTAGAAAGATTGTTGAGCTAAAAATGGTAAAGGTTGGGTTGTGGATGATGGAATCTTCCATAAAAAGACCTTGAAACCTTGTGCACACCTAATGTTTGATAAAATGCTCAAATGAGCTAGAACCATGATCATCTTCCTAATTTCTAAAATAGATTGTTGCTAAGAATTCCGAAACATTTAGAGTGTAAGGAAGCTGAAGTGATGTATGTTGGCTAAACTCTTCTTTAAGAGTTGGAATTCTCATTTCCTTGTGAGTTCCGAGATGTTGGTTATAAATCGAGTATTCCGGTAAGTTTTGTGATGAAGATATATGTTCAATTTGTATTTCAAATGCTCTTATCATATTGCATTATAAATTGAGGATGTGTCCCAAACTACGGATTACATATCCACATGTTATAATTTCTAGTCATGATTTGTGTCAAAGATATTATGCCAAGTTGTGTAGAGATTGTGATTGTGATACACCTCCACCTGCATACATTGAGGTGAGTCAGCATGACCGCTTTGTGTGGGGATTATGGTATAGAGATTGTGATTGTGATACACCTCCACCCGCTTATATATTGGGTTGAAGTGACATGACCGCTTTGTGTAGGGATTATGATATTGTGGGACTGCACCTCCACCCGCTTACATTGGGGTGAGGTGGTACGACCGATGTGTGTATAGTTTTGGTATTGTTGTGGCACCACCTCCAGCATACATTGGGGTGAGGCGGCATAGCCGCTTTGTTTAAGTTCTTAGTACTGTGGTTATATATCCACCCGCATACATTGGGGTGAGGCGACAGGGCCTCTTGATTAGAGTTGTGGTATTGTACGTACACCTCCACCTGCATACATCGGGTGAGGCAGCGAGGCCGCTTTGTGTGAATATGGTTACATAGGATCTCATCTTAAATCCTATAAATGTTGTTGATAGCTTTTAATAAGCTTGCTATGGTTGAGACAGTTATCTATATTATTCTATTGCCACACTGGTTCATCATTGTTACAACCCATGTTTTCGTACGTACGAGTCGTCATAAGTCAATTGATGTAAGCTCAAAAATGAAATCATATTTGAAAAGTTTGCAAAGTAAGTTAATCATATTACCTCGGAGGTTACAAATNATGTGTGTATAGTTTTGGTATTGTTGTGGCACCACCTCCAGCATACATTGGGGTGAGGCGGCATAGCCGCTTTGTTTAAGTTCTTAGTACTGTGGTTATATAT
>AWOL01S0010078.1:3258-13739 GCA_000715115.1 Nicotiana otophora
GGGGGGGGGGGGGGTGGACCCAACCATGTGTCTTCCCAAAATCTAATTTTCCTCCCATCACCAAGAATAAAGCCCATATTTGACCTGAGTTTGTTCCAATAACCTTCATATCATGGAAATTTCAAATGCTACCACTTTATTTGTAGTTCCTTTAACAGAGGAAGTTGCAGTACTACAAACACCATCTAATGGGGCATAACCTCATTTATCTTTTTCTGTGGACATGGAAAAGAACTAAAACAAAGATCTATAAAGACTAGGGATAAAAGATGCATTCCAATGGTCCACTTTAACTTTGTGCGTACCAATTTATAGGTGAAAGAGCTGATTCTCCAGTTCAGTGAAAAGAGAGAACGCAGTGCTCTTATCCTGGTGGCACAGTTTCAAGGCCATCTCCAATAACAGGCAGCACACACCAATTTCAGTTTCAAATGTTTACACGGGCTTAGACATGAGAATGATACTAAGTTGAGTCATTTATGGAGATAACCTACCTTAATAACAACCAAATAAAGTGGAAGCATAAGGAGCTTAAGTCCATCATCTCTTGAAGCAGTCATCCAGATCTATAGCATCTGATATCTCAACAGTAAACTTATGAAACGACAATAAATAGTAAGTTCTTCCTGCTCTATTAAACCGGGATCCGCAGGTAGCTTCTTATTTAATGGTTGTCATTAGAACCTTTAAATGTACATAACCCTTTTCTTTTATTGTTTATGTTCTTAAACGTGCATTAACAATAACTTTACTGCTGGATTATCTTTGAACAATGCAATCTCACGTTTTTTTGTTTATTGATTGATTTGGAATCTTTACTTCTGTTGATTAAGCTAGTTTTTCTTGACTTCTCCTCAAGATGGAGAGCAAATGAGAGGAGGAAAACAGGAAAGACCCTGCAAACGTATGCTCCTAATGCAAAAAAGAACGATGACGAAGTAAGGTATGATGATGTGCAGATGAATGATGCTGCTCTGCACATTATCACTCTTTTCATCATCATTCTTCTTTTCCGCAACAGCAGCCGGAACATTCATTTGAAGTCTCTTCCTGTGTGACCATCTTCCTCCATTTTATTTTGAATAGAAGCCAAGACAAAACAGCTAAATCAATCGAGATTAAGATTCCAAATCAATAAACAAAAAGGTAAATGTAAGATAACACATGAGATAACCCACCAATAAAATTATTGATAATGCATGTGTAAGAGGATAACAATAAAAAAATATGCACAATTAAGATTCTTTCCTCTTTCATAGCAGGTTTGCGTTATGCAATAACACACCTGTCTCCTCATCATGAATATCATAGTCTTAAAGCCTTTTTAAATGCACATTAGCAATAAACATACAACTGATGGTTTACGCCTAATGTACAATTAAAGGTTATGTTTGTGAAATGCACCTTCTCAGAGCAGCAACAACAACATCACTCATTAGCTAATCACCCCCTCCCTTTTCATCATCACTCTTCTCCGCAGCAGCAACATCATTCTGTTGCACATCATCAGTTCTTTCATCATCATCAGTATTTTCTGCTCCTGCGTAAAAATGAGGGAGGCATTAAGCTACAACACATGACAACTGGGAGAACATGTTTCATATAGAGGGATATCATTTTTTCAAGATTGTCGACTGTTTAACAAGTTGGAGATTGTCAATAATCTAGTGTGTTGCGCGCGCGTGTGTGTGAGAGAGAGAGAAAGCGAGATTGTACCTGATGTTTTTCTTTCCATCAGGCACAACATACACTTCCATCTGCAGTTAAGAGAAAATACTACTCAATGATGAAATAAGAACCCATCTAAGGTTTGAGATCATATTAAGAGCCTTCGACGAATTTAATTTAACCAAGTTGGTCAATCAGCGTGGAGATGAAGAATTTACTCTTGAATAGACGGACAGTGTTGTTAACATATTTGTCTTTTAAGATAAAGCAGCATCTGGTCGGTTTTATCAGCTGCTAATCTTGAGAAAGCATTTTAAGTCTCTTGCACTTGATGGTCAATCACAGAAACAGAAGATAAGATACAGTTGAAGAAGATGTTTCAAGGTTTGCGGGAACCATTCTCTTCTAACTTAAAAGAGGAAGACGAGATGGTGCTAAAGAAATATTTAATGAAGAGAAATCGAGTGCAAAGGGCTCATTACGTTAACAATAACTGCAAGAAGCTAAAAGGAATAGAATAGAGGAGGTTTAGTAATAGTATGGGGCTATTTTTGTACAACGAAAAGAAAACATATTATGGGACTTTTGCCAAATCCAATTGTAGAAAAGGGCTATTTGTACACATGGGACTTCTACTACGACATTATACTAATGGCATCTGGTTTAGATGGTTAAAAAAATTTTGTGCCATATGATTTTAAATATATTCTTGCACTTTTAAGTTCTGCAGACCTAGAAACAAAGTGCAATATGCTTTTAATTCCTATTAAAAGGACCAATTATCAGGATAACAACTCAAAGGTAAAGAGTATTTGAACCAGGTGAGGCAGCATAAAGCGCACCAGCTCTCAAACAACTTCTTGTTATTAGGATGTTGAGGAGGACAACCATTTATTCTGAGAAGGAGAGGACAGCCAGTTACACGGAAGCTTATCTGATTCAAGCATCTGCCTTAATTAATTGACGACAGTTCTAAGTTGAGACAGGACAGAGTATCCGCAAACTGTTTGTGATACATTATCGACCTTGAAAATACAATTAAAAAAATGTTATCAATCTTGAACAGCTCGACAGTACAACCCTGCCTCATGCAGGAGTCAAAAGGTATCACCATTTCCTTGTCCAAAAGATGCATAATGATGTTTTTTATTAGTAAGATAGAAACTTTGTTTACAAAAGACAACACTAAGATGGTGATGTAAACTGTACAACCTAACCCAAAAAATATAGTTCCTTCTAGTTCTGTAGGGAACCAATGAGATCTAACAATAATTCAGCCTCATTTACATATTCCATTCTACATATCGCATTCCTCCATGTTGGAAGCACGCATAATGATGGGCAAGTAATTCTTGTTCCTTTTTTTCATGCGCATTAAAATGCCTCCTAACTTCAAACTGACCCTCCCACCCGCACCTCAGAAAGAAGAAAGGGAAGGATAAGAAAACAGAAAAGGCATGTAAATCAAAACACAGCTACCTGGGCAAAATTAAAATTACGTTGAATAATAAGGCCAAAATCTGCACCATCCACCACTGAATCAAATAGATCACACTTCTGTAGCCACTTCTGGACGAGTGCACCTTAGAAATTAGTCCAATACTCTTTCACCTACATGCCTGAAGCATGGAAACTCAAATACTGGGAATTGACAGCAACATTTCACCTGTTTTGAACCAATATATTTTGCATTTCAACAGATCTTTCAGGATCCAGTTTAATGGAGAAAGGATAATAATCAATGAAAGTGCCAAAATGCTAATACACATAAACAACAAAGTATGACATTCCTTTAAGTGTTACCATATCAATAACTTGTTTTATTGGCTGCAACCAACATTGTATTATAAAGACAAACAAATAAATCTTTTGAGAAGGACAAACACATACATCTAATTCCACTCACTATCATTTGCATTTTTATATTACAAAGGCACTCATCTACAGAGATTCCTGCTTATTAACTGTAATGTCCACCCAAATGATATTTCTTCTAGGGTGTGTTTGTTGGGAGTGTTGGCAGACGATAAATATGAATGCTTAGCTTTATGAAGACTATTATACTTTTCTTTAAATCAACTTGAGAACTATGGCTCGGAAGCCTCCAGCATCATTCTCAGCAACCCTAGCAGCCTCCAACATCTTTTTCAGCAATGATGATACAAATTTCTCTATGATAGGTTTGAGTAAACGATAGAAGTATACCGCAAAAGAAACAGAATTATCAAATGTCAATAATGTGAAACTACCTAATGAATTCACTCTCATAAGAAATCGTCTAAAAACAGTAATTATAGCCAAAAAATAAGCAGGATACTACAATATGTATGAAAGAATCAATCAGCAACTTAGTTGACGGGATGCAACGATTTCTAAAAAAACCAGGATAAAAGTATCCCAGCTGTACTAAAATTTAAGAACACAAAAGTAGAGGATTATCATACCATAGGTCTCTTATGAGGCCCTGCCTTTCTGATGCTCTTAATCTATGCATCTTTTCATATACTTTCTCTTCCCTTTTTCGACTCTGAACTAATATTTAATAGTCACAACCCCAGCCTTCTCAGCCATTCCCTTCTCACAAATCCCGAACAATGCCGGACCAAATGATCTCAACCTGGGAAGAATCCCAATATTATTCATTTGCTTTAAAAGATCAAATGCCATATCAATCACGGTCTTGTGGCATTGTGCAATTTTCTGCTAAGGGAGTTGCAGTGGTACCGATGGAAAATTGAAATAATAAGAGAGTAGTCCAGAGTCCAGACCATTTAAAAAGACAGACGAGTAAGAATTTGAAGAGTTAAGAGGTTATTTTCCGCTTCTCTCAACAAACAGTAATTTGTAATTATATTTAGCATTATTAATATAGTTAATAATTAGCATTACTGTAGTTTAATTAAGAGAGTTTAAGAGGCGACTTTTCGATTTTCTAATAGTAGCGTATACAAATTAAATAAAAGGGAAAAATCCAAAAATATGAGACAAGAGAAGAAAAAACGGACTGGACTTTGTATACATAGGATCCTCATTGAGGCGAGGGAAGACAATATTCCAGGTTAGTTGAAATTAAGAAGCTTTCGGAGGAGGAGAAGTCCAGATTTTACGACTATACTTTGTAAGTAAAAAAATGTGCTTCCTTCGTCCCATTTTAGTTAATATTTTAACTCAAAGAAATTGTCCCAAAATACTAGCATGTTACTTTAGGAATTCAAAACTGAATTTGTTTATTGCTTTCAATTATACCTTTAATATTAATGAAATATTTTTTTAGTACTGTTCAATTCTCAAAAGATAAAAAATATTTAATAGGAGTAACTTAATAAATCATATCTTGCATAAAGCCACAATTAAAAGGAAGGAATAGAAGATACTTTTACCCTCCGTTTACGGCTTAGTAGATAGAACCCTTTATAGTGTTAGGGGGCCATAACATCACAGATTTCTCAAAGCATTCATAACATGAAGATTAAATGAACAAGGACTTCACATGTTGGATATGTTCTTTCCTTGTCACAAGCAAAAGGAAAATGCTCATGCCGCATTATTCTTACCCTAACCACCACTTTGAGGCTGCATTGAAGGGTTGTCAACTGAATACTCTTTATCAAAAAATTATACTGTATATATAACAATTTATATTGTATATATAAGTCTAAAATTATTTTTCTATAAGTATATTAAATTTTGAATAACCTTCGCGAACATACAAAAAAAAAATAGATTTTTCGTACATGGTGTATACCATGCTTTAAAGACAACTAAATCACAAGTGATAGGGATATTTCTAATGCATTCTTCGTGCTACCTCATGTGGAAGTCATTACTCGAAGTCTATTGAAGTTTAACTGTTTAAATAATCCAATATTTAAAATTTGTCCCTACATTTTTCATGACCTTTGAGTTTGTTGACTCACAGACTTCCGTTTCCATTGGTTCTAAGGAAAATCAATTGGATGTATTATTTCTCGAATAATATAGGTTATCACTTTGTCCTTGCTTGCTAACATAAACTTAATTCATACCAGGATCTTGAACATGATAATCTTACATAAAATTGTTGCAAAAAACATACATGAATCGTAAGCTACTATCACGAAGCGAAAGCGTTAGTTGGAATTGGTTTCTCGCCCCTTGCCCTAGCTTTTGTTATCGCGGAAGAGAGAATAGAAAAATACCGTAACCCTAATGGGTGGGGAGAGGACCAATTTATAGAGATTCTCACTTAATCTGGTACGTCCATCAAGTAACCGATCGGACGGATGAGATTTGCTCATTAATTAAATATTAATTACGGGCCTTAAACCTATTGGGCCACCAATATACGTAGGAAAATCTTACATTCTCCCACTTGGCCTAATAATCACATAATATTAATACTTAATAATATAAGAACATTAGTTGCGCATAAACAAATCTTTTCTATAATGTTCGTCATAAATACCATAATACGATAAACTACTAAATGTGAATTATGGCGGTTATATATATAATTTGTCTACATACTCCCTTCCATATACTACAACATTAGTAACTCATTGTATCAGGTTCATAAGCTATTAAAAAATTTGGTCCACAATAATGTCTCATTGAGACTTATCCTATAATATCTCAAAACAATAATGTTCACCCTATTAGGAGAAACAAGAAATCATTAATGTATATCAGAAATACATAAATGAGCTCAGAGTGTCAAAATATCATAAATACATTAGTCATAAATACAGCCAAGACTCATTCTATGTACATGTTCTTTAAATATCTTTGGCTGTAAACCTTTCGTTAACGGATATGCAATCATGCGATCAGTTCTAATATGCTCAAGTGACACTCTTTGTTTCTGAACTTCCTCCTTGACGGTAAAGTACTTTACTTCCATACGTTTGGCACCTTTGAAGTACTTATCGTTCTTGGAGAAGAATACTGCTGCAGAATTATCACATTAAATTTTCAGCGGCTTGGTAATGGTGTCGACAACCCCAAGTCCGGAAATAAAGTTTCGCAACCATAATGCATGAATTGTGGCTTCAAAACATGCCACAAATTCTGCTTTCATCATGGATGTAGCAATGATAGACTATTTGGCACTCTTCCACGATATTGCTTTTTCAGCTAATTGGAACAAATAACCAAACGTAGACTTCCTAGTGTCAATACATCTAGCGAAATCTGAATCCAAGTATCTAACAACTTCCAAATGCTTGGATCTCCTATACATGAGCATGTAATCCTTCGTTCCTTTCAGGTACCTCAAGACTTTCTTTGCAGCTTTCTAGTGATCAATTCTCGGGTTACTCTGATATCTTCCTAGCATTCCGATCGCAAAACTAATATCCGGTCTTGTGCAAGTCTGAGCATACATCAGATAACCAACAATAGAAGAGTAAGGAATTGATTCCATTTCTTTTCGTTCTACATCACTCTTAAGGCATTGCATGAGACTAAATTTGTCCCTTTTTTGAATTGGAATAATTCCTTCTGAACAGTTATTCATGTTAAATCTCTCTAGAACTCTTTTGATATAGCCTTTCTGAGACAATACCAATAATCTTTGTGATCTATCACGGGATATTTCTATTCCTATCACATAGGATGCCTCACCCATATCTTTCATTTCAAAATTTTTAAAGAGAAAATCTTTAATCTCTCGCAATATGCCTAAATCATTAGTAGCAAGTAGAATATCATCAACATATAGGACTAAAAATATAAATTTTCTCTCACTGATCTTTTGGTATATATATCGATCAACGGCCTTTTTCATAAATCCAAAAGATATTATGGTATCATTAAACTTTATATACCATTGTCGTGAGGCTTGTTTAAGTCCATATATTTACTTCTTCAGTTTACATACCATTTGACTTTTTTCTTTCGTTTCGAAACCCTCTGGTTGGTCCATATAAACTTCTTCCTCGAGGTCTCCATTAAGAAAGATAGTTTTCACATCCATTTGGTGTAACTCTAAATCATAATGAGCCACCAAAGCCATAATAATTCTTAACGAGTCTTTTTTTGAGATCGGTGAAAATGTCTCTTTATAATCAATGCCTCCTTTATGAGTATAACCCTTGGCAATAAGTCTGGCTTTGTATCATTCAGTATTGCCATTTGAATTGCGTTTGGTCTTAAAGACCCATCTACACCCGATTCTTTTAGAACTTTCTGGCAATTCAACGATATCCCACACTTTATTGTATTCCATGAATTTTAACTTTTTTTTCATGGCATCAATCCATTTGTCAGACTCATTACTTTCTATGGCTTATGAAAATGAAACCAGATCCTCATTAAGACCAATGTCAAAATCTGACTCTTGCCACGTAATCATCCGAAATAGCCGATTTTCTAACTCTTTGAGATTTTCTTAATGGCATTTCTTGTGGTTCATTTGTGTCAGATATTTGTGAGTTAGTTTCTTCATGAAGTGTTTCATCCAAATATTGCTCGGTGTTGTCAAAGTATTCTTCAACAACTGGAATAATATTTGGTATTTGTGTGGAAGTAGGCACATTCGTGGGTAATGGAACATTGACCCTCACCTCTTTTATTTTCACTTTATTTTACAACACTCCCACTAACTTCACCATTCTCAATGAATCTTGCATTACCGGTTTCAACAATTCTCGAACTATGGTTTGGACAGTAAACACATACCTTTTAGATTTCTCTAAGTAACCAATAAAGTAACCACTTACTGTTCGAGAATCTAATTTCTTTTCTTATGGATTATAAACTCTAGTTTCCGCTGGGCAACCCCAAACATGCAGGTGCCTTAAACTAGGTTTTCTTCCTGTCCACAGTTCAAAAGGAGTCTTTGGAACTGCCTTACTAGGAACCTTGTTTAATAAATATACAACGGTTTTAAAAGCATACATCCACAATAATTTGGGTAATGAGAAATTGCTCATCATGCTCCTAACCATATCCATAAGTGTTCGATTACGCCTTTCTGCAACACCATTTTGTTGAGATTTTCCTGGCATAGTATACTGTGCACATATGTCATGTTCCTCGAGGAACTTTGTAAATGGACATGAACATTGTCCTGATTCATTATATTTTCCATAATATTCACCACCTTTATCTGACCTAATTATTTTTACCTTTTTATCTAATTGCCTTTCAACCTCATTAACAAATGAGAACATTTGTTACTTGAGATTTTTCTTTCAACAAATAGATGTATCCATAACGTGAAAAATCATCGATAAAAGTGATAAAATATTTTTCTCCACCAAAAGATGGAATATTAAAGGGTCCACAAATATCGGTGTGTATAATTTCAAGAAGCTGGGTGCTTCTTGTGGCACCGTTCTTACTATGCTTGGTTTGCTTTCCCTTAATGCAATCCAAACATATATTAAGATCAGTAAAATTTAGATTCGGAAGAATCTCATTCTTTACTAATCTTTCTAGCCTTTCGTTGGATATATGACCCAAACGTCTATGCCACAAGTAAGCAGAACTTTCATCTAGTGAACTACGTTTAATTTTAACATTATGTTAAACAGTAAGAAGGGATTCAAAAAAACCAATATCGAGTTTCAATTTATATAAACCATCAATAAGAAAACCAGAACCATAAAAAATAACATTCTTATATAAATTAAAACATCCATTTCCAAACTTTAAATCAAATCCAGAAACATTAAGTCTTGAAAGAGAAATCAAATTCCTAGAAACTGAAGGTACATAAAGAGTCTGTAATAGATCAAGGTGACGTCCAATCTCCATGATCAAACGATAAGTCCCTATGCTTTCAATTGGAGCCTTCATATGATTTCCCATGAACAAGAAATCCTTATTTGGATTTGTAGTTTGGATAGTAAAGAATCCCTGCAATGTAGCAGATACATGAGCAGTTGCACCAGAATCAAGCCACCAAGTATTATTAGGAACTTCTACTAAATTTTATTCGAAACATACAAAAGCACTAATTGTACCTGAGCATTTTCCGATTGTAATGAGGTTACACCAAGGTTCTGCGCTCAGTCCGTTCTTTTTCGCCCTGGTGATGGACGCGTTAACACACCATATTCAAGGGGATATTCCATGGTGCATGTTATTCGCGGATGACATAGTTCTGATTGATGAGTCGCGAGCCGGTATTAACAAGAGGCAGGAGGTTTGGAGACATGCTATTGAGTCTAAGGGTTTCAAGCTGAGCAGGACGAAGAAGGAATACCTGGAGTGTAAGTTCAGCGCTGAGTCAGGGGAAGTGGGCGTGGATGTTCGGTTATCCAGGGGGAGGGGAGATCGACGAGGATGTCACACACCGTATTGGGATAGGATGGATGAAGTGGAGGTTAGCATCTGGAGTCCTGTGTGATAAGAGAGTGCCACCAATACTCAAAGGTAAGTTTTATAAAGCGGTAGTTAGACCGGCCATGATGTATGTGGCTGAGTGTTGACCCGTTAAGAACTCACATATCCAGAAGATGAAAGTAGCAGAAACGAGGATGTTGCGGTGGATGTGCGGGCACACTAGGATAGATAAGATTAGGAATGATGATATTCGGGAGAAGGTGCATGTGGCTCCCATTGATGACAAGATGCGGGAAGCGAGGCTTAGATGTTTCGGACATGTTCAGAGGAGAAGCCCAGATGCTCCGGTACGGAGGTGTGAGCAGCTGGTTACGGAGGGCACGAGAAGAGGTAGAAGGCGGCCTAAAAAGTAATGGGGAGAGGTGATCAGGAAGGATATGTCGAGGCTCCAGATTTTCGAGGACATGATACTTGATAGGAAGATGTGGAGGTCGAGTATTAGGATTGTAGGTTAGGAGGTAGTTGAGTCGTGCCTTACTTCGTAC
>AWOL01S0010078.1:14609-25737 GCA_000715115.1 Nicotiana otophora
AGGATATGTCGAGGCTCCAGATTTTCGAGGACATGATACTTGATAGGAAGATGTGGAGGTCGAGTATTAGGATTGTAGGTTAGGAGGTAGTTGAGTCGTGCCTTACTTCATAACATGGTGGGACTAGCCATGTAGGGTTTTTGTCTAAGATAACTAGTGGGAATATTGTGGCTTACTATTTCGCTTTTCAGTGCAGGTCCTATTTACTAGCTATCGCTTTTGCTTAACATCTTTCTTCTAGATTTCATGGTGTTCCTATTTTTCTTATGACTATTGTGGTGATACTAATATTTACTAATATTGACTCCCTTTACTTTGCATCTTTCTTCTGGATTTCACGGTGTTTCTATTTATCTTATGATTGTTGTTGTGATACTAATATTATCTCCCTTTTTGCCCTTTTGTCCTTTTATTTTTTTTAAGCCGAGGGTCTTTTGGAAACAGTCTCTCTACTCCTGCATACACACTACCCTCCCCAGACCCCATTAATGAAATTTTACTGGGTTGTTGTTGTTGTTATTATTTTCGAACCAAGCTTTACGTTTCAGGCAATCTTTCTGATAGTGTTCTTCTTTGTTATAGAAATGACATATATCTACCTTATGTTCCTTGTTAGCATCTTGTGGAGCTTTAGCAAGTGCTTTATTCTTCTTGAACTTGTTGGCCTTCACTTTAAGTCCTTTACCAACTCCTTGATCCATGAGGCTAATTGAATGACTCCCTTGTTTCTTAAGTCTGGACTCCTCCTGAGTAAGCATACTGGACAATTCGCTAACATTTCACTTATCCTTAATAATGTTATAGTTAATTTGAAAAGGTCCATACTTAGGAGGCAACGAGTTCAGAATAAACTGAACCAAGAAGGAGTCATCAACTTTCATCCCCAAGGTCTGAAGTCTTGCTGCAATGCCAGTCATCTCGATGATATGATTTTGCATACTACGCGACCCATCAAACTTCATGGTCGTGAGTTCAGCCATTAGTGTACCGGCGAGAGACTTATTTGCAGAACGAAAATGTTCTTCCATAAACTTCAGGTATTCTTTGGCACTTTCTGTTTGTAGAATAGTACTCTTAATGTTGTTGGCAATACTCATTCACATAAACATAAGGCTCAGCATGTTAGAGCGTTCCCATGCTTTTATGGAAAAACTTCTCATCCTCACTGCTCGAATCAGTAATGGCAGCGGGCTTATCATTCAGCAAAGCCAAGTCAAGTTCCATCACATCTAAGTGGAATTGGACTTGTTCATGCCATTCAGAGAAGTTCAATCCATTGAACACAGTAACAGACGAAGCACGCGAATGAAAAGGAATAGCTGCAAAATAGATAATACATGTTCACAATTCAATATGGATTCAACAAAACAGTTAAAGCATATCGCAATACTCCTTTGCATAAATACTACGACACACTATCATAATTTAAATGCCATTTAGTATTTAATAGGTAATTAAATATTTTTAACCAAATATATATGCTATTTTTGGACAGACAATATATATTTGACTAAAGAATATCAATTTTACCTCATCACATTCACTATTCATAGAATAATTGATTCACCTTTGGGTAAATCCTTAAGTTCTAGCAATAATAAAATTTAATTTATCCATTTATTTTCAATCACATGCATTTCATTAATCTCATGGATAAACTATAATTTTTAAGTATGCGTAATTTCATTAACATACTAGTTTGGCCACTTTGGTGACTAACAAACTATATAAACATAAATGCATACATAAAATAAACACCAGGAAATTTTGTGCATGTGGATATTTTAAACAATCTAGTTTGATCGCTTTGGTGACTAACAAACTATATAAACATAAATGCATACATAAAATAAACACCAGGAAATTTTGTGCATGTGGATATTTTAAACAATCTAGTTTGATCGCTTTGGTGACTAACAAACTATATAAACATTAATCACATACATAAAATAAACAATAAATGGCTTTATCAACTAATAGTCCAAAACAAATTATTTTATGGCTCAACAATAGATACAATCAGCTTTACGGCTTAAGCAGAAGAACCATGAGTTAAAACCTTATAAGTATCAAATAAACGACATCCTTAAAGGAATTAGTCATCCTTGTAGGCCTCAAATTGGACTTCATAATTAATACATAAATTTCAGGTAAAATAAAGAAGTTAAACTTAATAGGCAGAATTGTGTGGGCTTAAGACAACTTACTGCAGTAGGGCATCTATAATCAACTTTCACGTTTTTATCATATTTTGCATGCCTCTAAAAAATTGTTGAACACTCAAATATGTTCAACTATATTGAAAATATTCTCAAAAGGCACTTTGACAATTGAAGCAGTAATAATGTTTCAACGTTTTCGACGAACAGAAAGCCAACAAGGATGATAAAATATTTAAAGACATGATTTCGTAATTGTCGAATGCACACGCAATTTTTTAAGGTTATCAGTTCAAGTAATCTAGGCTCGTGATACCACATGTAAAGATAAACTTAATTTATACCAGGATCTTGAACATGATAATCTTACATAAAATTATTACAGAAAACATACATGAATCGTAAGCTATTATCACGAAACCGAAGCGTTAGTTGGAATTGGTTTCTCACCCCTTGCCCTAACTTTTGTTACCGCCGATTTTAGTGACGGAAGAGAAAATAGAAAAATAATGTAACTCTAATGGGTGGAGAGATGACCAATATATAGAAGTTCTCACTTAATGCGGTACGTCCATTAAATAACCGATCGGACGGATGAAATTTACTCATTAATTAAATATTAATTATGAGGCTTAAATCTATTGGGCCACCAATATACGTTGGAAAATCTTACACTTCAACCTAAACTTGCTCTTTGCGGCTAGCTAGCATGTCTGCTTTAATGCATACTTTACCTTTCAAACTTTCTCGATCGGAAATCTTTTTACACATTTTTCTAATGAATTAAAGGGATTGGTTTTTGACAAATAAAGATTGGAGCTAATAGACCATGTCACGTGTATCAGTTACCAACTCAAAAAGTGCGTGAAAGTGCTAATCTTCTATAATCTCATTTTTTTTGATATTTTTCAGCTGCAAGAGCTTTTAAAGTGTTATATTTTCTATTTGAAGTTTCTTCATCCCAAACTTGCTCCCTATGCTTTTTATTAAAGCAGCTAAATCAATTTCTCTTCCAACTTTTTTCGTGGCAAATTTATATTCTTCATGAGCAGAGACGGACTCAGGATTTGAGTATGACGGGACACCATTATCATTAGAGTGAATTACCCAAAACTTTATTAGTCAGTAAAAAAATACATATAAACTCTAGGATAAACCAGTAAATAAGCAGCATAATCCATTATATAATATAAACTTGCTAGGCAAACAACTACAATAAGGTAAAAAGAGCTTACGCTTTGATTTCATCAGACTCTCCAATTGACCCGCAAACACAAACTTCAACTTCATCATACTCCCAAATTGAGCTACGAACACAAATTATAAAATAAGTATTCCAAAAAAAACACTTGCACATCCTTGCGCATACATGAACTAAACTGGAATAAACTTTAAAATGTAAAACAAGCTTAGTGGCCTTAATAACAATTCGCGACATACAAACAATAATCTATTGTTGTCCCAAAAAGAGAACTAAAGAAGGCACAACTTAAATCAAAATACAAACTTCAATATTATAGAATATCTTTAATTGATACTAATATAACAAAAGTACATCATCCACTTATACTTGAACTCGATGCGTTCTCATACTCTGAAAACGGTCAATAATAGTATCATTGCTTACATTTGCAAATACTTCTTTTTCAAAGTAACAAACTAAACAATCATTTAAAAATGCATCACCAATACTACTACGCAATTCATCTTTGATGTAATTCATGGATGAGAATGCTCTTTCTCCAATCACATTCATCACTCGTGCTTCCATGAACATAATCATTTTTGAATAAATAACAACATAAATAAAAAGCGGCATCTTTCTTCATACTATACTCTAACCATCTAGAATACGAATCTTTAAACCAACCCGGACTAAATTGACGTATTTTATTCCCAAATAAAGTTTTAGAAAACTTATGATCAACCGGTTGGCAAGGTCCATTTTGAATGTAGTATCTTCTTACTTCATCTCGTATTCTAGGACTATATTTATCAATGGGTACTCTTTCTCCAGGATCGGGATTGAGTAATTTCTCATCAAACTCATCTATAAGATGGAAGGAATTGTTTCTAAGAGTAGAACTTGGTTGAGAAGAATTAAACTTCGTCAAAAATATGTCCATCTCAATTCATAAGAACAAGAACTTCCTACAAAAAATGAGTCCAATAAATTTAAGAGTCTATCAAGAATACAAACAAACATAATATAAATAGAGCAATCACACCCTTTTTATCAAGAATAAAATAAATACTACAACTTATTGAATACTAATACTACAACTCTACAAAAGGACCACTTGATATCTTCACTAACATTTACTTGTAAATTCTGGCAATGTTGCATAATTTAATTATATTTTAATACTTGATATCTTCACTAACCTTTAAATATAGTGTTGGTTGCTAGCACATTATAATTGAAATTAGTGCTTCTCAAAATACTTAATTGACTTTTTTTTGTATATCAAGAATCAAAAACTTAAACATAAATTGAAAAATATGGAGACAATCATTCTTAAAGAGAAGCCATTCTTAAACAAACATTCTTAAACAATTTGGAGCGTCTGAAAAATAGAAAGAGAAGCCATTCTTAAAGTTAAATAGCAAAAAATTAAGAGACCACTAAATTTCAGAAAAAATAGAAGCTCAACCTAAACAAAATCATTTGAATAATAGACTTGGGATTTACCAAGAATGCCTTTACTGGCGATTCTTGAACTAAAATTTTTAAACCTAAATAAAATTATATAACATCCATCTCCAATTCTCCATGCTCTTATAATTTATAAATAAAAAATAAGTTTCAAAGTAAGATAAGCACTAACCAGAGATTTGATGCCTGCTACTTTTTCAAAGTAATGAGAGGAATTGAGATTGAGGAAGAAGGGTTCTCTATTTTGAAGTGAGAAGTGACTGCCTGAGGCTGAGGGATGAGTTAACTGGAGGCGAGCTTTGATTTTTTGATTGAGGAAGAACCGAAGAAGTGAAGAACTGGAGAAGGGTTTAGTCTTTAGGGAATTGATGTTTGGGGCTTTTGATTGGGGTATTGACTATTATTTATAATTATTAAAAATTTAAAACATAATTGAATTAAGAAAAGGTGAAATAAAAAATTATAAATTAGTGAACTGTTGTTGACTAGTGACTAATAAATAATACTATTGTACTAGTATATAATTCCAGTGGCGGACCGTTGCTTCGAGCGTAATTTCGTTAATGAGGGGGGCCAAGAAAAATATTTAAGGGGTCCCCAAAGTATATAGAGCTATACATAGAATATATATACATGGTTTTTGCCTAAGTTAACGGGTTCGCGTGACCCCCTCAAGGACGGGTGTAGTTACGCCTCTGTTCATAAGCAACCGCAAGAGCTTTTGCTAGACTCGACCGAAGATGCACATGCACCCAGTCGTTGGGCCTCCATATATGTTCTTTTCCCCTTTATCAAAACATAAAAGCAGCTTCTTTTCTTTACTTAGTTGGGATTTGATCCCTGTCGTGTCTTGAGTTGCATTTTCATTTGTCAAACTCAGCTACATGTTTAAATTAATGGTGCGCGATCCCTTTCATTCTGATGTTTTCATTATCTAGGTACTCCAAGAAAATCAAGATGGTAAACGCTTCGTTGAATAGCAAGTTACTACTCCAAAGGGTAATAATGACAATTCAGCAACGCTCTCTTTTTTTTCTGGGGTGGGAAGTGGGATTCTCAGTTCTTTCACTATTAGTTCTGCTCATATTCTTCTGGTGCAGCAAGTTCACAGTCAGGCAGAAAAAGACTCGAATCGAGATGGTAAAAGAGAAGGCGAATCCAAAACAGAAATATCCGAAGAATGACACAACGAACCTCCTTAAAAATGAATTGGATGACAGCACAAACAGCATGGTAATTTTCTTGAAAGATTTATCTTGTTTCAATTTCAATAAGAAAATTATAGGTATGTTAAAGTTGCAGGAAATTTAATTTCCTTTTTCTCTTTTCACTTTATGACACATGCCGCACGATGAGTAGCGTCTGCCATTCGCCTTCTAATGACGAAATGGTCTTAATGGAGATTTTAGGCGTGAATTTAGTAAATTAAAGCGTCTAAAGAAAGCTGTCAAAGAATAAGTGTGTAAAAAGAGTTTCCATACAAGTTGGAAGGTAAAGTGTGTATTAAGTCTAAAAAATTATAACGAAGCAATTAGTATCTCCAATACCTCTTTGTCACATGTAAAATACTTCTGTTTATAGACAGATTTATAGATTTGAAGTAAGTGGATGCATATCAAAATTAATTAATATAAAGAAACTGTATAGTATGAACTATGAATAGAGTTAATTTGATCATAAGGACAATGATCCAAACCTGAGCAAAGTGCATTAGTAGTCACTTTTAAGTCCGCTATTTAAAACATATCCATAATTTACAATGCATTTAAAGATTAGCCAATTTGTCCAAACTTCAGGACTAAGTATCCTGAATTTTCGTATCCTAAATTTCTGAACCGCTAATTTAAAATTCAAGATATTAATTTCTAATTTCTGGGCATAATATTCGAACTTTAGGACACGATGTCCTGAAGTTTGAACCTTGAGGTTTATATTTCAGGATGTCGTGTTCTGAAGTTTGAGTTAGTTGGCTAATTTTTAAATATATTATAACTGTAGATATAGTTTAAATAGCATGCTTAAAAGTGGCTACCTAGTGTCAGGGATGCTATTAAGAGATTAGCCAATATTTATTTTTGTTCTGAAATTTTAAACTAAAAATCTTAAATTCATGACAATTTAGGATATTTTTATCCTGAAAAATTAAATTGAAAAGCTAAAATTCAGGACGAACTGACTAATTTTTAAATGATAACCTTTTAAAGTGGCTACCTAATGTCATTTCTACCCGGTCTAGTACAACAAACAAATGGACCCAAATTTATGCTTACTACCTTGTAATTGTATTTTTCTCACTCCCCTCTGCAGCTAACTTTTTCATTGTGCCTTTTGTAGCGAACTTCTCAGTCTTCCCATTCTCCTCTGACAGAATCAATTTGTGTCTTCCTGTTTTTCTTGTCGTCTTTTTCTGTCTCCGAGTCCGACAGTATATATTTTCCTTTTATGTCTATCTCAAATTAGACCAAAAACCTTATGCCATGTATTTAATTTTAATTAATTATTATCTTGACATATTAAAATATATAAATAAATATAAATTTTAAAAATATAGAATCAATTCCTTCTTGATTATGTAAATAAATATTTATTTAAATCAAAATAAAAAAAGTAAAATAATTACTTATTGTGAACCAGATGAAATAATTTAGCTGATAATTAGTCTTAGTGCAAATGACTAGCTTAGCAGGCCTAGCTTCTTTCTCGCCACAATTACAACAAGCATTACATGGGGGCTGTCAAATTGTTCAATTTACTTCAAATCCTGCCTGTGGGTTTTCCGCATGTGCTGTGTTGAACTAACAAATTAACCAAAACCAACAAGGGGCCAAAATATCCAATAATACGCAGTAATTCAACTTTCATTGAATTGAAATAATATTATTTCGTTCCATCGAACTTTTGACGTTTTGTTGGTTATAAAGTTCTCTGATTATTGTTTTGAAGAGAATTTATATTTTGCACTATTTAGATGAAGATAATTTTGTTAATTAAAATGTCAAATAGCTCTCTTTCATGTGTAGGATATAGATTTTATGAGTTTAATCTTTAAGTTTTTTTTTGCATTGAGCACATTGTATGTTTAAAATTATGAGTCTTTATCTACTATTTGTTACAATTTTAATGAATAATTACATATAAATATATATTCTTTGTCGAAAATATTGAGTTCAATTGAACAAATACTCGTGTGACACATCTGCTTCGTTTGACATAAATTTTTTCTTTTCTCGATTGTCTTAAATCACAAAAAGGAGCTCTCTCAAGGGAAAATAGAATGCTTTTCTATTCCTGATTTGATAACATCCCACGTGTCAAAGTCTCTCCTTTGACAATAATTCCTTGGAATAACATGAAATGTTGAAACGGGAATTGCAATAGTGGGGGTCCAGGTAACTGACAATTGCAATATCAGTCCCTATGTAGACATGTAGGAGGAAAGCGTCCACACAATTAAAATATTTGTGATCAAATAACGAATTGAAGAGCCATAGAAAAATATTGCCACAAGTATACGATTAATAGTTTTTTTATCTTTTTGCAGACCTTTAGTTTTGCTATTATCTATACCATTAGCCTAATTCCATTTATTACGAGCTTACTTACTCATTAAGAGATGATTGATAATTAATGGATGATATACCCTATCCCATGAGATAGAATTAAGTAATTTATTTTCATGTCTTTTTGCAATTTTCCCACTAAATCAGACTAATATTCTGCACATGCATTAACATTTAAATTATAATTTCTCCAGTAAAATAATCTAAAAAGAAGCTCGAATAATACTTTTAAAAAATAAAAGATATTCCGCTTGGCAATAGTCAATAGAAGTAAAGCCAAAGAAGGAAAAAGAAAAACAAAAGAAGCAAAACCCATAATGTAGCCAATTGGCAATGAGAGCCAAAGTGGAAAAAGACAAGTCCACGTCAGCTTTTCCACCAGCTCCAAATCGATAAAAGGCAGTGGTCTTAGTCAAAGTTTTCACCATTAATGTACTAATATACTATACTCGCAATATTCACCCAATTCAGCAATCTTTTCATATTCTTATATTTCCGTTTGTTTAACTACTTTTTCAATCGTCTCCATTAGGCAATTCCAGAGGCACATCGAATGGGTCACGGGAGCTCGAAATCGGATTCCTCCTCCGGTGATTCCGCCGACGGCGGCTCGAAACCGTCGCGGATGAGAAGACTCGGTCGACGGCTTCACCTGCACAGTCACCATTTCCGTCGCCGTAGTCGTGCTCACACCACTGGTTCACATTCTCACACCTCTAAAATCCTAAAGGAGGAAGATTTTGCTGGCATCGCTCTCATCCGGATCATCAGTGTAACTTTCTCAGTTTCTCTACATAATTTCTAAAAAAAATTAAATTTTCTTACTCACTCTGGTAAACGTAATACGCATATGTGTACGTTGTGCGTGTGAATTCGTATCTAGGCGTAAGTTTTGAAAAGATACAGAGTTTGACTTTCTGTAGCTGATTCCTACAAATATTTGTTGAATTTTCTGCACAGAATGGTAAATGTAACGCGTATATGGGCATGCCGGCCGTGCGAATTCGTATTTACGCGTTTTGTTAAAAGTTTTGAAAAGAATGAGAATGTGACTTTCTGCAACTAATCTCTACGAATTTGCATTTTTTTTTACATAATCTGGTAAATGTAATACGTATATGCATGTCTTGCGTGTGAATACATATTTATATTTTATACTTATATTTAAAGTTTGAAAAGATAACTAATTTATAGTACAACTTTTGCAAAAAATTATGCAAATTTTGGCAAATGTAATACGTATACTTATATAGAAGTTTTGAATAGATACTCTATACGGTCAAAACCGAGTCTACCCTTCGTATGACTAATCGAGATTGGAACATGATGGTCCAAGGTTCATCATTATAATATCGAGTCATGATACGAAGATAGGTTATCGAGCTCGAGCCCCAGAGAACGATCAATATCGAGATCGAGTCAAGAACGAGCTCGAGACCCAGAGACCGATCAATACTGAGATCGGCCAAGATCGAGATCGAGCCAAGGTCGAAAAAGCCATTATAGCCGCATTTGGGGAGAGAATCTCGGCGGAAATCACGGCTTGAATTAAGGAAAAACTAATTAATTAATCTATCATGGGATCCCCACTATGTAATTTTAATTATGTCCAAAATGGGATTCCCCCACTATATTAAGAGTGGTTATCATTTGTAATAGGACGGATTGATTCACACACATTCATTCTGAGATATAGAGAAAAGAGAGCAAATATTACCTTCTTTTCTAGTCATATTGTTTTTTCTATCAATCGTTCTTCATTCAATTTGGAGGTGATAAAAACTTGAAGGCTTAAGCTAACTAGTTCATTCGGTTTGCATCCATTTCTTTTATAACTAATTTCGATATTCATTTAAATATTTTTCACGATTTGTATCAATTTATATTACGTATCCTTAGAACTACGTTGACAAGGTGGGTTGCTCTGATGGTAAGCACCCTCCACTTCCAACCAAGAGGTTGTGAGTTCGAGTCACCCCAAGAGCAAGGTGGGGAGTTCTTGGAGGGAAGGATGCTGAGGGTCATTTGGAAACAGCCTCTCTACCCCAGGGTAGGGGTAAGGTCTGCGTACACACTACCCTCCCCAGACCCCACTAGTGGGATTATACTGGGTTGTTGTTGTTGTTGTTGTATCCTTAGAACTACGTATAAATTCAACTCAATTCGTTTTTCGGGTAAATATATAAAGAATGTAATTTTTCTATTTCTAGAGTGTTACTTACAAATTTGTAGATTAAATACCTATGTATGCACGTAATATTTAGATTTTTGAAAGACACAGTGTAGCTGTAGCTTTCTCTTACTAATTCCAGTGACTTTTACAAAACCTTACACTTACTCTCATAGATGGAATACTTATATGTTAATGTTTTGTGTGCCAATATGGATGTTTATGTTAGTTTTGAAAGATGCAGAATGTAGCTCGCAAAGTTTCCCCACTTTTTGTACACAATCTGGTAAATATTATACCTATTGTGTCAATTAAGTTTTGGAAACTTATGGATGAAGTTGTGGTTACTTTGTTTCAGGCAGAGATGAAATTCAAGGACAAATGGCTAGTCTGTATTTCTCTTGGTGAACAAACTTTTCGCACCCATGTGTCTGATCAGTTAAGTACCTGTGCCTGCAGACAGTTTCTTGGAATCGAATTTGTGTCTTGGACAACACAGATACAAACATGTATTTTGCATATAAATATTTGGAGAATTCACTTCTGCCACTTCCAAAATTATAGCTGACTCTGTGTGTGGGCG
>AWOL01S0010078.1:30307-42282 GCA_000715115.1 Nicotiana otophora
GGGGGGGGGGGGGGGGGTTGCGTATGCTATTTTTTGCTCAGTATGTTGGGTGTGGGTACAGTAATCAAAGATTGTTTTGAATTATTTGAACAAGTTGAGGATAATTTGTGAAAAACGAAACTAGCTTTTACCTATTCTAGTTTACAAGATAAAAAACAAATAGTATGAACTAGTTCAGTTATGACATACTTTTGTTCGACAAAACTGCTTTTGAGATGTGAGCATGTTAGTTATGTAGAAATTTTGAGTTTACCTATGGGTCTTATTTTGTTGGACCCAGACAACTCTTTAAATTAAAAAGAGCTAGAACTTTGACTAGGTTCTTAGTGCCTGGGATACTTCGAAATGCACTGATAGTAACATACATGAAAAGTGAAGTTTCATTTGGAATTGCAACTGGCGAACTTGTGCATGCTATCTTACAACAGTTCAGAGCGTTATTCGCTTGATGTGCTGTATAGTTCTGTAACACAATTTATACATTCTCTAATATTCGTGTTATCTTTTGGAATATTTCTTGCTTTGGATCATTATTTCTTCAGAAAATGATAATATGCCAAGTATGATATGCAGAGAAGTACTCCATCTCCTTGTTATTTGGTATTCTTATCAATCTGCTACTGCATGTTTACTGTATTAAAGAATTGGAAGAAGACATACAGATTCATGCCTAGGAGATGTCAATGACACATTTCTCCAATCATTCATAATGTAGGACAAAGAAAAAAAGGCATAGTTGTGCTCAGTTTCCTTACCTTTTACACCACAAATTAGTGATTATGTTTTTTTTTTCTTTTTTGTTTTTTATTTCTTTGCAGAACTGACAAGCCGACCTGGAACTCAGTGAGTAAACACTGTATTTTTTAAATATATTTACAATGAAATCCCATATTCTCTTTCCTTTTAATATTTTTAATATGATCAATCCATAGTATGCACACATAGCAGATAAAAGTTAAAACCCTTTAGGCCACAATTATTGTTGCTTTCCCACATTGATTAAACACATGTACTTATTTAAGATGTTTATGGCGATTATAGAAATATAGATTTCTGGTCCTTGTACATGCAAAATTTTCCTTGTGGGTAGGCGTTGAGTGATCTTTCTATGCTTAACTTACCGTTCGTTTGTCAAGCTAAGTAAGGCATGATAACTGATGTCTAGTTATGCAAGTTACAGTTGGGCATGCACTGACCCTGCAATCCTGGGGATTTTTATTCTGATCTTCTTGTACACACTAATCTTGGTTGATCCATCTCATTGCATTAGGGTGTTTTATTCTTGGTTATGCTCTCTGTGAGAAAACCTGATCATTCAGGTAAAATCTTAAGAAATGAGTGAATAGCCCTAAGATCTCTATGAGTTCTTTTGGAAGCATGTCTACCTCCTCTCGAACTACATCTGATGTGGGTGGGACATTGTATATCTCTATCAACTTTCCATATGTGCTAGGGTTCACATGTGAAATTGAAATTAAAGGTGAAACTACAAGCTTATCAAAGTTTATTGTGATGCCATGTGCTTAATTGTTAGGTCTGAATTCTACAATGGAGCTCATAATGAAATTGGTTAAGAATTTAAGCATCCAACCAAAAACTTTCAGGCAATGTGCAAGCTATGTGTGAATAGCCCAATTTTTGTAAGCCCTTTTGATGCTCGTATACACCTGATGGGACACTTCGTATATTTCTAACACCCAAATTCTAGAGAGGATAATGACAAGTTCTAGAAGCTATTTTTGACCTTCTTTAGTTTTTCTTTAACAATAATTTATGAGCTATTTCTGTCATGAGCTTTTGGTGATATTATTCAATCTTAATTCCTATAGGAAAAAAAGCTTCTTTTGGAAAGACATGGAGCCCATATTGCAAGAATATCTGTTTTTGAGGTGCGTAGTACTGATGGCTGTGAAATTTATCTCTTGTGGTTTGCATTTCCTTGATGGTGAAAAACTTTGTATAATACAATATACCTCATTAAGTTATAAAAGCTAAACCTAGTGTTGGATGTCCAACCTAGGTGCTGCAATGCATCAAAGAGCATCCTCAATAATTATATATTTCATATTTGACCATGTTAGGTCTCAAGAAGTTGAATTGAGGAGTTTGAAAATTTCCGATCATCATGGACTCATGTTGAGAAAGTTATCGGTAAAAACATGAATTAGGATATATGCTTTCTATCTTACCGAATCATCCATGAATTATGTAGCCCTACAGCTTCCTGGGATTTTATATACAGTTCTCAGAGGAAAGATTAAGCCTCTCCTTTATCTTGATATGTTTGGAAGCAGAAAGCTCTTTGTTGATTTTTTGTTCCCAATCCTGTTCCTTGAGACCTCACGAGGAAGATATTGTTGTTTAATTTTCATCTTTGCATTATGTTGTACTTTGAAATGCCAATAATGGTTTTATCCTACGAGTCATTATGAAAAGAGAAAACAATATAATAGAAAGAGAAAATCCTCAAAAATTACTCACCACTGATTTATTTAATCCATGTTACAGACCAACAGGCTTTCCAAGAACAATCTGATTGGTTACTGTGAGATAGATCTACTTGAATTTCTTTCTCAGGTGAGTTGCTTTTGTGATTGAAACAAAATATCTGCAACAAGTGGCACTTATGTCATGCTTATGTTGCCAACTACGGAATAATTGTTTGTAATGTAACCGTGCAAGTTTGGGTTTTTCTTGTTTGTAATAATCATCTATTTTGAGTTACAGTTTTGACAGAATGACATTTCTGTTCTTCATTTTATTTTTGCTTAAAAGGGTCATGTCAAAGAGAAGACTAAAACATCTGTCAAAGAGATGCCAAATCCACTTGTTAAGGACACGTTCCTCAAGTTATACTCACTTAACAATGATTTTGAATCATCCTTTCCAATAAAGTTTACGGATGTGCCCTATATCAATTGTGTATTTGCCTATTTAATGTTATCTATGATGAGAGGTGGACAAAAGGTGGTCTTTGTTGATCCTAGGAATTTGAAAAAACTTGTTTAAAGCAATTCGCTTGACCAAAATATCCAAAGATGGAAGCAACATGGCCTTCACTATGCTTGGATTTAGTAGCATTTTAAAAGTTACCACTTCAAACAGCAGTTACTTTCATCAAGCGTTTGGATAAGGCGAAGTAGGATGTCTACCAATGCAAGAAGAAGGATGTTAATATCGAGAACGGTGTAGTTTCGTAAAATGATGATTTTAGAAGTTTTTACTCGTAAAGATTAACAGAAACCCGTTGGCTTGTCAAAAATGTTGATGTAGTGTTTGGAGCTGCATTCCTTAGTTTGCAATATTTGCATCTTTCCTCTACTTGGAGAAAGTTATTCTGTTGTCAGAGGGATCTACTTAAATGATACTATGCTTCCAGATATATCCCACATTTTTCGTGGTTAATCTATGTCTGCTGAATAGTAAGTCCAAATTTGGATTGCTTAGTGTGGTCAAGTCCCTAATCATGAAATTAGGTTTTCCGTCTCCATTTCAGATCAACTCTTAGCCCAATGCTAAGTGAATAATGTATCTTGCAGGATTCCAGTTCTGATACTGAGGTTTTTGACTTGTTAGACCCATCATCCTCATCAACTGTTGGCCGTATATCTATTTCATGTTGCATCGAGGTTCGTATTCACTGGGGAGCATCTACTTTTAATTGCTTATAGTAGGTTGCTACCGGCTATGATTACAAATATGCGATTAAATTTTATTGGCAGGACCCTGTTGACACAGAGAAAAGCTTTGTTCGGCGCATCTTATCTATAGTGGTATGTGAAAATTTTACCTATGCCGTCATTCTAGATGAAAGTGTTCTCTTAGTGGATCCTTCTGAAGATCAATTTGCAGTATAAGCTGGCTAGAAGCTCTGTCTCACCTATATAGGCGTGTCCCTTGTTCAATCTTTTCTTTCTCGTTTCTTGATAATTCAAAACGAACTGTTTCAATCTTTTCTCTTTCCTTTTTCTTATCAAGATCATCCTATTGCATATCACACCAAGACATGCTCAATTTTACTGAAGTTATCATTAAGTATCCAAAAATTCCATCCATTTATCTCTACAGAAAGTAATCGTTTTTCTTTGTGTAGTTCAATGTGGAACATCCCCTCCTCTGTCACCTTGACTATCCACGCTGGAGTCTTCACTCCCCTGAAAGTTCTATTGTTTTTTTCTCAGTTCTGACCAGGTTGACCAAATAATGCACTCCTTTCTTGCTATTAGTCAAAAAGATAAAGTAAAGGGAAAGTAACGGTCATCTGGTTACAATATGTGAATGATTTTTTCAGTTTGTAATAATATACACAATCTCAGTTTTGCTTCTCTGTTGTCATTAAGTTATTATTATTTTGTAATGAGATGACTTATGAATTAGTTATTAGAGATTTGTTGCTCTTTGCAGGACTATAATGAAGATGGAGAGCTGTCATTGGCTGAGTTCTCTGATTTGATTTCTGCGTTTGGAAATAAGCTGGCAGCTGAGAAGGTTCACATCTGTAGAGTATCTTAAGCTCATACTGTAGTTTTTATAGATCCTCTCATGCAACATGTTATTGTACTTGATTTCTCATTCAGATCACATCCTATTCATATTGTTATTTCAATAATGACCTTTTCTCAACATAATATAAATGCATTTTGAATAGCACCTAAACCAGCTAAGAATTCTAGATACAATTTTTGTAATTATTAAAACCAAGACACATCATATATTTTTTGTGAAGACTCCATAGCTTAGGAGTTTTTATTCTGTTTGTCAGAAAGAGGAGCTATTCAAACAAGCTGACAGAAATGGGGATGGTGTTGTCTGCTTGGATGAGCTAGCCACCCTTCTGGCTATACAGCATGAAAAGTAAGGCCTCGTAAAATTTGCCTGCCTGGAATTAATTGTGACTTCTTTTTGTAGTACTCCCTTCAATGCTCAAATTTAATGAACTGCAGCATCTACATGAGTTCTTTTATTTATTTGAATTCTTAGCTACCCTGGGGCAAGCAAAGTGGACCATTGAACCAAAGGCACTTGCCAGTTGGGGTTGTATTATGCAACTCTATTTTGAAAGTTCTTGCATTTTTCCTTAAATGTTGTGCTTAAAGTTGACACTGCCGCTGTCTTTGTTAATTAAAGCCAAAGGTGGTAAACACGCCTTAACACCTTACGAAACGAGTTACAGGATTTAGAAAACTTCCCAAGATCTAGAAGGTCGCATTTGAACTTGTGAAAACTTCAAACGTAACAACTCTTTCAGATCAAAAAGCAAGAACTTAATGTTCAATATATGTACGTCTAATTTTACTTTCTCTTAAGTTTTGAGGATTTTATTGATATAGCAAAATGGGCATAAGTACCTGCTTGTACATACTGAGTGATACAAAAAGTAAACCCCCCATTCCATCTTGGTAATCTTGGCATCAACGTGTGTGACAATAAAAAAGGGCAGCCCTGTGCACTAAGCTCCCGCTATGCGCGCGTGTGACAATCTGTGAGAAAAAAACGTGTGACAATCTTTTAGTAAAGCTATTATGTTCATTAAAGGAAGGAAAAAGAAACAGAAAAAGATCAATACCAGAGCAAAACAGAGCTATTCTCTAGACCTAATACCATATGCAAACTTCAAATGATTTCCATTTGTTAATTCATGGTTGTCTGGCTAAAAAATTGGGGAGAAAAGTTAAATTGCTATATATGAAGTTTCCATAGTGTCTTTGCAAGGGTTTATTCAAAATTTTAAATAGTGTCTTCTGCAGAAAGAAAAATGTGAGGCATCATCATGAATTAGGTGCACAAGGCTCTTCATTTCTTAAGGATAACATCCCAATAAATATATGCTTAGAGTGAAAACTATTAGCAATCATCACAAAATAGAAGCACAAGGCTCCCTTCTTTAAAGAGAAGAGAACATTCTGATGAAGTACTGAACTTCATGATGTATGATAAATCTAGATGCTTCACTTGAAGTAAACTGAAGGTAGTTAGTAAGGAATAAAATGGATGGAAGCAAAAAGTTCCTACGTGTGCCTTTTCCTCGACGTGACTTTATCTTAAAAGAGATTACTTCTTATATCATGCTCTATCATGTGAAAACACAGTTGTCGTTTAAACCTTTTATATGGTGGTATGTAGCCTGAAACATTGTTAACGAGAAACCAATTATATCCTTAACAATGTACATGAGGAGTGGGTAGAAGTTAGAGACACATCGAACAATTTATATAGATATGATTAGAAACCTCCTTGTAATTTCAACTTTTCAATTTGATGTCATCTTGTCAATATCTTCTTTTGGACATTCCTAAACTTTTGTCCAGAGTTCTTCACCTCAAAGTGAAGATACATGACATCTGCAATTACTTGCATTGAATTACTTTTCTTTTCTGGCAGATATAAATACTTCTGTCATTGGCTTCATGGTCTTCTATTCTCCTGTAGACTCAATGTTCTTCTCTTGCAGGGAACCACTAATCAATTGCTGTCCAGTATGTGGCCAAGTTCTTGAAGTTTCAGATGGGTTGAACAGCATGATTCATATGACCTTGTGTTTTGATGAGGGGACTGGGAATCAGGTTATGACAGGAGGCTTCCTGACTGAGAAGGAGGCTTCAAGTGGGTGAGAACTAAGCAACAGTTCTGAGTTCTAATTATTCCTAATAAAATTACTTCTGTCTTGATTATTATTATTTTCTTTTTTGAAATTCTGCTGATTTTATTATGAAATGTTGAAGTTCGCATACTTTTATAATTCTGTGTAGATGGATGTTCAAACTGAGTGAATGGGCCCATTTCTCAACTTATGATATCGGTTTAAGGTCTGGTTCAAGTGCATCACATATCTTGGTATGCTCTTGTACTCACTCCACCCCTCAACGATAATGTCTCTCACCTTTCTGGTATGCATATATGGAAGGAGCAACCTTTCTTCTATAGAAACTGGGAGAAGGATCTAAGACATTGATGCGTGCTTTACTTGCCTTGTCTTCTTACAAGTTCTTTTGCAAGCCTCTCAGACCTTTATATTTGTAATTTTCACACTGTTTATCAATTTAGGGTTCTGTTATGAATTCTGAAGTGCAAATGATCCCACTGCTGGCGAAAGTAATTACTTTGAATTGTCCGAGGATCTTATATGATTTCTTCCTTTGAGACTTGCCTTCCTTTGAATCTTCTCATTTTATTTTTCTTGAAAATAGTTACCAACACACTCCGAGGGCTCACCTATTTCCCTATGTTCATTTCCTGCATCCCTGTAAAACTCATAAAGAACAACTCGGCAAATGACCCCGTAACTTCGGGCAACTGGATGTTTTTTTTTTTCAATCGTTCTCTCTTTCTTTTAGCCTTATGTGTAATTTCTGAGCAGAGTGGGATGGGAATTAGAACATGCTTTTGTCCTCTGATGTTGCATCCTGCACTTGTTAGGTTTATGATCGCAGAAAGAAAAGGCTAGTGGAGGAAATAATTGATCGGAAGATTGTCTTGTCAATGAGGGCTATCTATCAGTCTAAATTTGGCCTTGGCCTTATGGATAATGGTATGCTTTTGACTTAATCAGTTATCAAAGGATCCTCGATTGTGCGCAGTTTTTGTATATATACACTTCTTCTATATGTAAGCCTATATATGAACATCCTGATATCCATCTAGTTTGCCCCTATGATATAGATTAGTTTCGGTTTTTGGCCCATGTACTCAAAGTAGCTCTTTAGACTTCAATTTTAAAAATACAATGGTTCTAGTCCATTTTTAATATACGTATCTCAATCTGTTAAAAATCAGGGGTATTTGGTAACTCTCATAGTGGAAAATCAGAAGAAGAACAAACAGAAAGCAAACTCATAAGAACAAGCTTCGCTTTTTCTGTCATCAACGGGGTAATAAGGGTGATTTGGGGAGTCTGGCTAGGGAAGGATGAGTCGAGGGTTTGAGAGGACGGAGGGTCGGGTTAATGGATGGTGGAGGAGCTTGTTGAGGGAGGAAGGGGAAGGGCTAGGGTGGATAAGGAATCTTAATTGTATTTGGGGATACAGATGCTACATATTCAGTTGGGGTGCTATAAGTACGCAATGGAGTATGCTAAATGTTAGCTAGTTTTAGTGTTTGAAGGATCTGCGCTAGATACTTGTAAGTCGTACTCGTGTTACACCCATTCAACCTGTGTAAATCAGGGGACATGAAAGTTGCATTTAATTAAGTCCAGGTAGTGGGTTGTTGAGGATAGGGATGAGCAGCACAGGCGAGAAGATTTTTTTTTTTTTTTTTAATTAAAAAAGGAGGATCTATAGTGTTTCCACACTTCCCCTCCAGCGTGACTCGAACCCAGGACCTAACGGTCGTGGGTGGAGGTGCTTTACCAACTGAGCAAGCCTCACTTGTTCAAGAGAGAAGATTGGGTTGAGCCGTTGAGGTTTTAATTTTTTCCCTTTTTCATGTGTTTTCTTTTTATTTCTTTCCACTTTATTTTTCACTTTATGCATATTAGTTTTTCCTTTCTTTTTTGCTTATTTATTCTGTTTGTTCATGCAAAAGACTATTTTAAATGTGTTAAAATTTTCAAAAATCCAGATTTATTTTATTTTCCGGTTGTATGCTGAATTAATAAATTGCCCTGAATTTAAATCAGATTTAATTGTTTTTGTTCATTCTTAACGGTTATATTAAAAAATGAGCCAAAAGTTCCACTTCTGGATAAATGAGGTCGGGAAGCGCAAGTAAGGATAACACGGGCCACCGAACTAGTTCTAGCAAATTTTGAGCAAGACGTTGCTTTACGTGTAAGTCAAAACTATCAATGTAGCATG
Organism: Nicotiana otophora; assembly: GCA_000715115.1. Taxonomy (NCBI): domain Eukaryota; kingdom Viridiplantae; phylum Streptophyta; class Magnoliopsida; order Solanales; family Solanaceae; genus Nicotiana; species Nicotiana otophora. The sequence goes on from AWOL01S0010078.1 coordinate 39,103, forward strand.
GGCCACAAGTGCTCTTTATCCTGGAAAAAAAAGATATATCTAGCTGATGCTGGTTTCATAATACAGAACTCTCCCATCATCCTATCTATCTTTCATATTTTTCCTTTATCAGATACTATCAACTTTGAGAAATGTACAGTGAGTATCTAGTATTCCCTCCGTTCCAGTTTATGTGAACTTTTTCGCTTTCGAGAGTCATTTGACTAATCTTTGAAGTTAAATTGGATTACATTAACTCGATATTTTAAAGTTAAAATTTAGATATGCAAAAACTATACGAAAAATGCTATAAGTTGCAATTCTTTCTCATGTCAATATGCTGAAAAAATGCATTTCAAAATGTTGGTCAAAGTTTACATAGTTTGAATCTCGAAAAGCAAATAAGTTTACATAAAGTGCAACGGAGGTCGAGAGAGTGTATAAATTGTGTCCCCCATTTTTTTCTGCTGTGGATTCTTGTTGCTGATCGTTACCATTTTAACTTTAGCACAGGCGCAAAAGAAATCTTGCGGAGCCTCTCTGAAAAACAGGGCAAGAAAATGGATTCTGCTGAATCTGCTAAAGAAATACCTAACTTCATTGAATTTTTTAAGGTATTCTTCCTAGTTAATTATGATGTCATAATTAGTTCTGCTTATACATTATTCTTCTTTCATCGTAGTAGATTCACTAGCTAGCCTAAGCCAACTGCCGCTAGATTCTGTACTTTTCTTCAATATAACTATTTTGCTATAATGTCTTGGAGAATATAAATAATTATCCTTTTGCTTTCCCCATTTTTACACTCTGCTACTGTTGCAATAAACTGTAGGTGCCTTGGAAGAGATTTGAATGATAAAAGCTATGTCCTTTGATTAAATGCAACTTTCCTTCCATGTGTTATGTACAAAAAGCTATCCCCTCTATCCTTAAGGACCCTTACCTTTTATTATGAAATATTGTCCATCTTCCTCATTTCGGAAGAAGTCTGCTTCAACACTTAATTACTTTTGATATTACACTATACAATCAAGTTAGAAATGCATAACAACTCCAGATTTGGTCAACTTACCTCGGGTGCTTTGACTACATCTACAGCCGAGAAGTATAGCTTGATTGGGTATTTGGTTTGATTTTTGTGTTTATGTAATATATATACATATAGTTATATAAAGTGTGTGAATGCTTTGCTATTACACGATATATCTTATGAATAAAATATTAAGTGTTTATAAGGAATTAAATATTATAATTTTTAGTTCAGTAGCTTTAATTAATTGAGATATATACTCTATATGTCGTAATATATATTTATTGGTTGTATCCCATCACCCGTATCCGCACTCGAATCCATATCCCTGAATCCTAAAATTTATGTGATGAAGAATCCAACGACCTTTAGATCCGCACCTGCACCGGATACTCGCACCCGAGTCCGAGCAACATAGATCATAAAAGATCTTTTGAAGTGTGGAATCCTAGTATGTAATCATTGCAGAAGAATTCAATTGTCAAATAGGACCAAAGTTTTCCTAGTAAAAATTCTAGATTTATCCAAGATACAACTTTAAACTCTATTCTTGGGCCTACTTCTCTATAAAGTACTGTAAGATTTGAATTATACTCCTGATCCCTTTATGTCTAAACTAAGACTACTGTGAGAGTGAAAACTGGAGCGCAAGGCCAGAGACTGAACAGTTCTTTGAGCTGAAATGGGAGAAGTAATTCTTTTATCCTCATTATCATCTTGAAGTCCCAATTTCCAGATGCTGAAGATGAAATCATTTGTTTGGTGATTTGACAGCATAGCTACTCTATGCTGAACATGTTTCGTGCTTGAATTTGTTATCATTTCCATAATTCCTGGCAATATCTATGTATAGTGTCTTTCGACTTGGTCTCTTTTGCAGTACACAGAAAGTTATCTTATTCTTGTGAACAACTGTGATTGACTTCAATAATTCTGTTTTAGGGTCAAATAAATATGGATGAAGTCAAGTATCCACTGGAGCAATTTAAGGTACGCCAACAGCATCAGGCAACTTGGGATTTCATTTGAAAGAGATTCTTTCTTTCTTCAATTAAATTTGGTATGCTTCTTGTAAATCGAAGCTTTCCCATTATCTAGAAATAGGACTTTACTTGCTCTCAAAAAGAAAAACAAAGAAAAAGGTAATTTTCCAACTAGGTCTTTGGACTGATTGCAAGAGAATGAACTGATACTGGCAGTGTTATGAATTATGAAAAGAATGAATTTAATTTGGTCTGTTGCTTGCATATGCTTCAATTTGGTATTACATGTAGAAGAAGATTGAGTAGAAGTCAGTGAGGACGATTACTTGTCACTAGGATGCATTGTATCTTGATCAATCCATTGCACCTTATTTGTATTTGATTATTGTTCTTATAATTATCTGATCTTGTAATTTTTTATAAAGTTTGAACTATCATTGCGCATCATTGCTTAATGGTCTCGTAAATTTGGTTTCCAGACATTCAACGAATTTTTCATAAGAGAGTTGAAGCCTGGTGCAAGACCTATTGCTTTTATAGAACGTGATGATATTGCTGTATGTGCTGCTGATTGCCGTCTGATGGTATTCAACAGTGTTGCTGATAGTATAAGATTTTGGATCAAGGTAAATCCAATTTATTGTAAACAAATGTTTGTTTTTCATTATTGCTTATAAATATTCTGCTGTTTCTCATGATATCTATAAAGATCACTTACTGCAGATTATTTGCGGATCCTATCCGGTAGTTCAATGTAAAACAAAATATTTCAACTTTTTACCACATGGCAGAAACTTTATAACCCTTGTTCACATTTGTCTGAATTGCTTTATTTTGCTTTTCTTTTTTCAATTTTTGGCGTGTGTTGTGAATTGTAATGTCCATGACAGAAATGCCAAATCATTTTGTCCTATAGCGAAATCTTAGAAGTTTCAAAGCTTCTACTTATTTTCATTGTGATGCAAACTGCCTTGGTATCTTATGGATTACCTCAGGGTCGAAAGTTTTCCATCCAAGGTCTTCTGGGGAATGAAGCATGTTCCAGCGCATTTATCAATGGAGCTCTAGTGATATTTCGCTTGGCACCACAGGTAGAATTGTTGTAAACCTTCTTCCTTGTTGGAGCTTGTTAGTTTATAGATATGTATAGTGTAGTCTTGTCCCACATTGGAAGAGGAGTAATATCTC
>AWOL01S0010079.1:0-10104 GCA_000715115.1 Nicotiana otophora
TTTTGATGGTTCAAGAAGAGACACTATTGGGGAAATCGAACTCACCATGACAATCGGCCTGGTCGATTTTTACATTGTCTTTCAAGTGTTGGATATGGAAACTTCCTATAATTTTATTCTAGGAAGGCCTTGGATCCATATGGCCAGAGCTGTACCATCCACCCTACATCAAATGGTCAAATTCGAGTATGACATGCAAAAAGTTGTTGTTCTTGGGGAGGATGACTCATCCGTCTATAAAGACCCGTCCCTTCCATGTATCGAGGCCAAGGAAGGGTGTGAATCCATCATATATCAAGCTTTTGAGGTGATTGAGGTTGACCAAGTGGAAGAAGGAAAACCAATTTTGCATCCCCGTCTTTCAGCCACATCCATGATGGTAGTTGCGCTGATGTTGAGGAACGACTATGAACCAGGAAAAGGATTAGTATCCTCTCTGCAGAGAATTGTGAACCCTATTTCTTCTTTTTCGAAGAAAGATACCTTTGGCTTAGGTTTTATCAAACATCATCTGACATAGATAGAGCCAAGGCCCGCAAAAAGAATGGTTGGAATTTTTCCAAACCAATCCCTCACATTTCCTACTCTTTTGTCAAGCCACAATTTGAAGAAGTCCAAAATTCTATTACTCAGGATGACATTGATGAAGCTTGCCAGGGTCTTAAGGATATGTTCTATGAGATCAATATGGTTCAAGTTGGTGAGGGCCCTAGTCGTGCAAGTATTCAGTTGATTGGTCCAGATACCTCGCTCAACAACTAGGAAGCAACTCCTCTTCCCATCAGGAAGGAGTTTTGGTAGTCTGTTTTGTTGTTTTTTTTGTATTCGGATTATTTTAAGGGTTGTAATCCAGATATTTTAGTTTAATTACTTTGCTTTGATGTTAATCTTTCTATCATTTCTAATTCAATGAAATGAAGTTCCAGTTTCATAGTAAAATTATGTCTTTTCATTTCCCTATTTTTTGTTAATTTCTTATCATTTTCAGTTTTGTTAATGCTGGTTTTAAAAACATGACATGCACGGGGAATTTATGCCCAGATCTTAAAAAGCTATCTAATCTCGAAATAATGAATCAAGAAGTTGAGTAGGATGAAGATGAGGCTCTTAAGGAAATAAAAAGAGAATTGGATCAATTAGATAATAAGCCTAAGCCTAACTTAAATGAAACTGAGGCAATTAACCTGGGAAGTCCTGAAGAAATCACAGAAACAAAAATAAGCATTCATACTGAACAAAAGACGAGAGATGCCATAATTCAAGTTTTGTTCGAGTACGGAGATGTATTTGCTTGGTCGTGTGATGACATGCCGGGTTTGAGTGCCAATTTAGTGGTTCATAAGCTTCCCACATACCCTACTTTTCCACCAATCCAACAAAAACAAAGGAAGTTTAAGACATACATGAGTGATAAGATTAAAGAAGAAATCACGAATCAACTAAGTGCAAATGTGATCAGGGTCGTCCGATATACTACATGGTTAGCAAATGTTGTGTCGGTTCCAAAGAAGGATGGAAAAATCAGAGTTTGTGTTGACTATAGGGATTTAAACAAAGCAAGTCCAAAGGACAACTTTCCCTTACCCAACATTCATATCCTTGTTGATAATTGTGCTAAACATGAAATCCAATCTTTTGTGGATTGTTATGCCGGATATCACCAAATTCTGATGGATAAAGAAGATGCAGAAAAGACCGCCTTCACAACTCCATGGGGAACTTATTGTTATAGGGTCATGCCATTCGGTTTGAAGAATGCAGGGGCAACTTACATGAGAGCCATGACTACCATATTCCATGACATGATGCATAAAGAGATTGAAGTGTACGTTGATGATGTGATCATTAAGTCGAGAACACAAGCTTACCATGTGCAAGACTTGAAAAGGTTCTTTGAAAGGCTACGAAGGTACAATCTCAAACTCAATCCAGCCAAATGTGCATTTGGAGTTCCTTCTGGGAAGCTTTTGGGTTTTATAGTTAGTCGAAGAGGCATTGAGTTAGATCGCTCCAAGATAAAGACCATTCGAGAGCTGCCTCCCCCGAGGAACAAAACAGAAGTCATGAGTTTACTCGGGAGGTTGAACTACATTAGCAGGTTCATCGCGCCACTTACAACCACATGTGAGCCCATTTTCACGTTGTTGAAAAAGAATGCCGCTATCAAGTGGATAGATGAGTGCCAAGAAGCTTTTAATAAGATCAAGGAATATTTTTCAAATCCCCATGTCTTAGTCCCGCCGGAACCTGGTAGGCCTCTGTTTTTATATCTGTTAGTAATGGATAGTTCTTTTGGTTGTGTTCTGGGTCAACATGATACCATAGGCAAAAAGGAACAAGCAATATATTATTTGAGCAAACGGTTCACCACTTATGAGGCCAAATACACGCTTTTAGAAAGGACATGTTGCACCTTAACCCGGGTCGCCCAGAAGCCAATGCCAACTGGAAGATTGGCAAAGTGGAAAATCTTGCTCACAGAGTTTAATATTGTTTATGTCACTCGCATTGCCATGAAGGCACAAGCTTTGGCTGATCATCTGGCAGAAAACCCGATTGATGATGAGTATGAATCTTTGAACACATATTTCCCAGATGAAGAGGTTAATTTAGTTGAAGAAGTAGTCCAAGATGACAGTCAAATTTGGAAACTATACTTTGATGGGGCTGGAAACATCAAAGGCGTAAGGATTGGGGCAATTCTTGTATCACCTACTAGGAAACATTACCCTGCCTCGGCGCGACTTCGTTTCGTTTGTACAAACACCACGGCAGAATATGAAGCTTGCATCATGGGTCTAAACATGGCAATAAACCTAAATGTGCATGAACTGTTGGTGATGGGAGACTCATATTTGCTTATTCGGCAGGCTCAAGGTGATTGGAAGACTCGAGGCATCAAGCTCATTCCATATAGAAAATGTATGGAGGATCTTATCAAAAGGTTCAAGTCCATCGAGTTTAGGTACATTCCTAGCTTTCATAATGAATTAGTTGATGCCTTGGCGACCCTGGCCTCAATGTTTCCATATCCGGGTAATACTCACATTGACCCATTAGAAATTCAAATTCCGGATCAACATGGTTATTGCAATACAATTGATGTAGAACCAGATGGTGACCCATGGTACCATGATATTAAACAGTTTCTGAAAACAAGAGAATATCCGGAACACGCTAATAGGAATCAAATGAGAACTATTAGGTGTCTCTCTAATGGTTTCTTTTTGAGTGGGGAAATCCTATACAAAAGAACTCTAGATTTGAATTTGTTGAGATGTGTGGATGCCAAAGAAGCTGAAATGATTATGAATGAGGTGCATTCGGGAGTTTGTGGTCCGCACATGAATGGATATATTCTAGCAAAGAAAATCCTTCGGGCAGGATATTATTGGCTTACTATGGAGCGAGATTGCTTTCATTTCGTTAGCAAGTGCCACCAGTGTCAGATTCACATTGACTTGATTCACTCGCCGCCTTCAGAGTTGTATCCTATGTCGGTTCCTTGGCCTTTTGTTGCTTGAGGAATGGACGCCATTGGCCCAATTGAGCCAAAAGCTTCAAATGGGCACATATTCATCTTGGTTTCAATTGATTACTTCACCAAATGGGTGGAAGCTATTACATTGAAAGCAGTTACCAAGAAAGTAGTAGTAGACTTTGTTCACTCCAACATCATCTGTCGTTTCGGTATTCCAAAAACCATTATTACAGATAATGCTGCTAATTTGAATAGTCATCTGATGAAGGAGGTATGTGAACAATTTAAAATTGAGTATCACAATTCTACTCCTTACCGTCCCAAAGCTAATGGAGCTATTGAAGCTGCGAATAAGAACATCAAGAAGATTCTTAGGAAGACGATCCAAGGGTCTAGACAATGGAACAAGAAACTGCCTTTTCCTCTTTTGGGATACCGAACAACTGTCCGTACATCAGTTGGCACAACGCCCTACTTATTGGTTTATGGAACTGAAGCGGTCATACCTGCTGAAATTGAGATTCCCTCTCTTTGAATCATTGTTAAAGCAGGAATTGAGGACACTGAATGGGTGAACTCCCGATTGGAATGGTTGAGTTTGATTGATGAAAAGTGTTTGGCGGCAGTTTGTTTTGGTCAGTTATACCAATAAAGAATGGCACACGCTTACAATAAGAAAGTGCGCCCCAGATAATTCGAGGTAGGACAACTTGTTTTGAAATGTATCTTTTCGCACCAGAAAGAAGCAAAAGGAAAGTTCGCCCCGAATTGGCAAGGATCGTACCTCGTCAAGAAAGTATTGTCAAAAGGAGCTCTACACTTGGAAGATATAAAAGGAAAGGTGACTGATATATCCGTCAATGCAGATGCGGTCAAGAGATACTATGTCTGACATGGCTCTGTTGGGGCATTCTTATATTTAGCATTCTGAGGTTGGGATGACGAAAGGCTATCATTCTCGCTACCCAAACACTGGTCAACCTAGTTATCCCTTTGAAGCCTTGTTTATATTTCTTTGTTTTCCCTTCTTTTGGAACCAATGTACTTAAAACAAAATCAAAACAAGTTCATGTTAATTGAACTACGTCTGACCTGATTCCGAAAGGATATATAGGCAGTCTCACTCTGGGGTTCGGTCATACCAAAACAAAAATCCATATTTTCCAGTATTAAAAAAAAAATAGGGGCATGATTTTATTTTATTTTTGATGGTTGATCCATCAAAATGGTTGCAAAAGTTGTAATTCAGTTGAATAGTTCTTTTTACCTTTCCCTGGTAAGACCTTCTGATCAACTTTCGAGAATGCTAAGTCAGTATACTACGGGCGATGCCTCAACCATTGTAAAGGGAGAAAAACAAATGAGAGTCTTATTAGTGAAAACCTTCACGGGCACTATAAGGCAATGGTGAGTTGAGAGAAAACAAATGAGAGAGGTCAAATGGTGAAAACCCACAAAGGGCATCATTGATCGATTTAAGGCTTCGTACATCCCAACACGAGCATGGTCAAGACAAAGAACTCAGTTTCAAAGTTAAGTTTACAACAAATTTCGAGAATTAGACGGTTCAAATGGATCGTGCATCCAGTCCAAAGGGCATGTCATGTTCATTGAAGTCCTTTATTATTCTTTCCTCCGAAAGGGACACTTCTTGATTAAGTTGTAATACCTATTAGTTCACCTTCTTATTTTCTTTCGCATTAAATTTTTGAGTCCCTTTCATTATAATCTTGTCAAAGAAAAGCAAACAAAAGGCCGCAAAATTGGTTACAGTTTCCCCGTTATATAAAGCAAAGATTGCTGGGCATAAACCGTATGGGCAAAGGCATAAAGCCATCTGTGATTTTCCTTGAAGAGCAAAAGGTTGGAAAGACTGAACAATGTTCTAAGGGTCAACAAAAGTTACTCAGTTAAAAGCATTTTGGGAGCAAGGTTGTTTGCACCATAAACACAAATGGTGATAGGCACAAAATAGTCAGGTTTTGATGCTGAGAAAGAAAATCTCCAGAAAGTAAGGATAGAATCTCCCGGCAATTTGTACGACCATCGAAGGTGTTAGTTTTTATAACAAGTGTAATGGACGCAAGATCAAGTCACCCAAGAAACATGGCCACAAACTGACCACCATTTTAAAACTAACAAATCTTTCTTTGTTCAAAGCAGGAACTGAGCAGTTTTAGGAAACAATTCGTGAAGGGATGAACCCCACCAAGTGAAGTTCTCAAAATCCTTGATTTTCTAACAATATACATATAATCATGCTATTTTTAGTTTAATTGTAGGGAATCAATTCCCTATCTTCAACACAGGGTACTACATCCCCTAGTTACATTTCTCATTGCTAACATAGAGTACAACATTCCGTAGTAGCATCTCAAAGTGCCACGAGCCTCATTTTATTGCCAACACAGGGTACTACATCCCCTGGTTACATTTCTCATTGCTAACATAGGGCACTACATTCCCTAGTAGCATCTCAGAGTGCCACGAGCCTCATCTTAGCGCTAACACAGGGTACTACATTCCCAGGTTACATTTCTCATTACCAACATAGGGTACGACATTCTCTAGTAGCATCTCAGAGTGCTACGAGCCTCATCTTATTGCCAACATAGGGTACTACATCCCCTGGTTACATTTCTCATTGCTAACACGACATTCCCTAATAGTATCTTAGAGTGACACGAGCCTCATCTTATTGCCAACACAAGGTATTACATCCCCTGGTTGCATTTCTTGTTGCAAACATAGGGTACAACATTCCCTAGTAGAATCCCAAAAGTGCCTCGAGCCTCATCGTATCGCTAACATAGGGTACTATATCCCCTAGTTGCATTTCTTGTTGCAAACATAGGGTACAACATTCCCTAGTAGAATCCCAAAGTGCCTCGAGCCTCATCTTATTGCCAACACAGGGTATTACATCCCCTGGTTGCATTTCTTGTTGCAAACACAGGGTACAACATTCCCTAGTAGAATCCCAAAAGTGCCTCGAGCCTCATCGTATCGCTAACATAGGGTACTACATCCCCTAGTTGCATTTCTTATTGCAAACATAGGGTACAACATTCCCTAGTAGAATCCCAAAGTGCCTCGAGCCTCATCTTATTGCCAATACAGGGTACTATATCCCCTGGTCACATTTCTCATTGCTAACATAGGGCACGACATTCCCTAGTAGCATCTCAGAGTGCCACGAGCCTCATCTTATTGCCAACACAGGGTANTGGTTGCATTTCTTGTTGCAAACATAGGGTACGACATTCCCTAGTAGCATCCTAGACTACCACGAGCCTCATCTTATTGTCAACACAGGATACTACATCCCTTGGTTGCCTTCCTTCTTGTTAACATAGGGTACGGCAATCCCTATTATAAACAACAACAACAACAACAACAACAACAACCCAGTATAATCCCACTAGTGGGGTCTGGGGAGGGTAGTGTGTACGCAGACCTTACCCCTACCCTGGGGTAGAGAGGCTGTTTCCAAATGACCCTCGGCATCCTTCCCTCCAAGAACTCCCCACCTTGCTCTTGGGGTGACTCGAACTCACAACCTCTTGGTTGGAAGTGGAGGGTGCTTACCATCAGAGCAACCCACCTTGTCAAAATATTATAAAATATTATAAAAAACAATCTCTCATTCTTTTCAATTCTTTATGTTGCAATGGAAAGATATTTTATTGTATTTTCAATAACTCACAAAATATTTCTAGTTAAAGCTGGGGAAGAAAACTTTTGTTCGTTTTGTTTGTTTCTGATGGTTTGTAGGTTTTTCTGCAAAGTACCGATTGGATGTGCAAAAATAAGATTCTAGCTCTCGCCAGAAAAAACGGAACGTTTGATCTCAACACCAGCCGCAACCAGTTTTGACATAATGCATGTGGAGACATAGGGTCTCAAGATCCATCTTCTCATCATCTGATCAAGAAACAAGCTTGTGAGAATATTTCATAGTCTGATGCATCGAGAGCATCAAATTTCAGTCTAAAGTCAATGGGGGAAGCAAGTCAAGAATCAAGACAAGAGTCCAGATAGCATTTAGATGAATTTTATAACTCTTAGATTTCAAGAGTATGTAATTTCCTTTTCATTTTGGATGTAATACTAGGAACCGCAGATCGGAACTTCGCTCGGCTCTCCATCTAAGCATACTCTAGCAGTCATTTTTCATTTGAACTACATGTGACCTGATTCCCTTATAACTCGGGATATGTACGTTCATTTTTAAATAATAGTGAGGTCAAAAATCATTCACCTTGTTCATTTTCTTTGCCTGAAAACTCTTCATGTTTCCAAGCAAAGAGGGGCATACTGTGAACAACTAATTTTTTACCACACCCAAATTCAATATTATTTTAGTGTAAATATATCTTTTAGGTCTAGTCTTAATATTTAAATTTTTGTCTTACATTTAATAGATTTTATTTGAGAAAAATTAATAATTACAAAAAAAAAGTATATATTCACATACTTATAGTACAAACTTTGTTTCTATTTATAAAGAGAAAAAGAAATTTTACAAAAAACAAATATATTTGCTTTCTTTTAATTAGTATTTTTATTAAGCAAGCTATAGAATCTTTCTTAGTATCATTTAAAGTACATGTAAATATTTAATTTTTTTATATTGTAAGAATTGTTGGTTATTCTTCTTATCTTCATAATTTAATTAGTTTTTAAAATAAAAGACAAAAATAAAATCAAAAATGAAGTAAAAGCACGTTAAAGTGATAAAGTTTGTTATCAAACTTTATTTAAAATATGATTTTTACTTTAAAAATAAAATACCATAATCCCCATTTTCCCACATATCCCTCACGTATCCCCACATATCCACCCCTCACTTCCCATTTCTCCCACTCTTCTCACCACTTCCTCACATCAGTTATACAACATACATATCTATAAAACACACTTCAGAAGAAAAAAGAAAAGGACGGAAATTGAGAGAAAACATAAAGGAAAAAGTATGACTTTCTTCTTCAGATGAAGCTCTAGTTCAAAAAGAAAGACACCACCTCTGTTTTTCTTTTATCAAAAGAAACAAAAATTCTATCTTTGTGGTCCGAGTTCGAAAGATTGCGGGTTTGCTCGAGTTTATCGCCGTTGAGGTTCGTGTTTTGGTCGTGGTTTGCCTTTATTGATCTAATGCAGTCGCCGAAAGTTGTTGTATTCCAGATTCTTTCTATATATTCTAAAATCTCCTTAAGGTCCGTTTTTCCCCACTTTCCTTTTGCTAATAATACTATATATTTATTTCATTTTCACTTTGTACACTCTATTCTTAGAAGCTCATGATTTGTACTACCAGTTCTTGGAGAGATGTATTAGTTTTAGATAATTTTTTTTAATTAATTTCGTTGGAATTGGATAGATGGAAATTGGCTTACCTAACATGTTAGGTTAGGTGCCATTACGACTAGTAGAATTTTGGGTCGTGACAATCAACCTCAAAAACACTAAAGAATACTGGTTATAAAATTATTAATATATCTTTTTCTCTCTCCAGGTTTTATACAGTACAATAGCAACAAGTAGGCACACCTCAGATTTTTCAATTCATTTAACCCGTCAAGGGGGCTACGACAACCTCAGATACTAAAGCACATCGGTTATAGAATTGGAAAAGTATAAAATGTCTCTTTAGTGGAGCACCACAAACTACAATTGTTTGTTTAGAGGCACATAAAATACCTGAATTTAGTTCAACAAATTAACTGTAGCAAAACTTCCTCACATAACCAACATATCGTCCATGTTGTTACCAACATTACAGACTCATGCCAAAATGCAAATCATGATTCAGCTTCATCCCTGTCTCAGCCATCTAGGAATGAAATAAATTAACTAAACTAGAAGCTAATGAATAGTTACACATAAGTAAGTTTAATCGGTAAAATAAATGAGGTACCATTTCAGTCCTTCTATCAGAATTAAGGAACCTAAAAATATCTTCCAAAATATATCTAGGAACGTAACTAACCACTTCACAGATCATCTCGAACCAAGACATCGAAACTATTTTAAACCGAGACATTCATATCACCATTACTCGAAGGAATGAGTAATAAAGAAGCACAATACCTTATTAACAATATATGCAACATCAAAGAAATTGTGTCTTCCTTTCTCTAGGACTTCAAGGAGAGAAGTGATGGCACATTATTTTTTTGTTCTTCTGCATAACAAATCATTACAAGATGTCAACAAATCAGTTATCAATCTAAAACATGTTAGTTTTCTATTTGAAAAACGCTATAGGCACATCTGGCAAAAAAACAATGCATAAGCTTGTCATTTATAAAAGGGTGCAAGGAAATAAAAGGAAACCTCCAACATAGCCATCGAGTAGTTGATCTTACTCTTTTTTGCTTCTGAAAGTAAGTGCCACTTCTACAACATACTCCTGGAAATTACTTAATAGAGTGGTGTCACACCTCCTTTTTACCCCCAAAAGATATGTATTATGAATTATTATGGGTTAAAGGGTTTTTCCAATTAAAGTGACAAATTTGAATATGGATTATTTTATTTACAGAGTCGCCACTTGGAATTGATTTTTTGGGTGTTCCAAGTCACCTTTTATTTGAATCCCTAGTCAAAGGAAGGTTTGACTC
>AWOL01S0010080.1:7664-32411 GCA_000715115.1 Nicotiana otophora
TAGTCTCTACGACTAGGTAAGCCTAATATTACGAAAAATATAAAGAAAACACAACATTTAAAAAATAAATAGCATATTGTGAATAGCCAAGAATAATACCACTCGACATATCCAAAATAATTTCCCAAGACCCGAAATATCACTAAGTCACAAGCTGCTATAATCTATGTAGCTCTATACAAAAGTCTGAAGGTAATAAAGAAAGTCTCTAGGCGAGGGAGTAGAAGGAGACTCCGAAGATCTGCGGACACAAGTAGAAGTATCTTGAAGTCTCCTAGAATCAGCAGCACGCGCTAACCCTAAGGCTGATAGCTTGTACTTGGATCTGCACATGAAAACATGTGCAGGAAAAGGCATGAGTACACCACAATGGTACCCAGTAAGTGCCAAGCCTAACCTCGATCGAGTAGTGACGAGGTCAGGCCAAGGCCCTACCGGAGTAAATATAATAAATTAAACAGTAAAAGATATAAGTAAAATTTACGGTAATACAGTTACAGAAATTCTCGAAAATTAAACAGTTAAGGAAGCCCTCGGCTCAGAACAAGGTAAACACAGTGGAGAAATCTCTCAGGATACCGTCCCGTAGTTTCAAATGAATATGCAGTATAGGGGGATCTCTCGGAATGCGTCCGTAGTCCCAAAGTAAATATGCGGTGCTGGGGGATCTCCCGGAATACGTCCGTAGTCCCAAAGTAAATATGCAGTACAGGGGAATCTCCCGGAATACGTCCGCAGTCCCAAAGTAAATATGTAGTGTTGGGGGATCTCCCGGAATACGTCCGTAGTCCCAAAGTAAATATGCAGTACAGGGAGATCTCCCGGAATACGTCCGTAGTCCCAATTTAAATATGCAACGCAAGATGAAATGACAGATATAACATCGAGTTATACAGTTTATACTGAACACAGATAAGGCAAATAAGGACTTAACTAAACATGACGCACAGAATGTCAATTAGGCAGTTAGAACACGTAAGCATGCTTTTTTAGTCTAAACTACACACTTAAACATATTAGTACAACTTAATAAGAGAAGCAATTTATGATTTAAAAAGGATAAATATGATTTTTGCAATAATAGCCCCTGTACGTACAAGTCACCTCATGTACACGACGCCCACACACCAAATAATATCAAGATATCCTAAGGGGGAAGTCCCCAACACAAGGTTAGGCAAGCCACTTACCTCGAACCGCTCAAATCAACTCGATATCACGTTCTTGCCATGAGTATCCGACTCAAATGGCATGAATCTATTCAAAACAGTACAATACCATCAATACGCGCTAATGGAATGAATCCCACAAGAACAACTACAAAAATTAGGCCAAAATCCGAAATTGGCTCAAACCCGGCCCCCGGGCCCACGTCTCGAAACCCGACAAAATTTACGAAACTAGAAAGCTCATTCACTCACGAGTCTAACCATATCAAATTTACTAAAATCCGACACCAAATGGTCCTCCAATCCACAATTCAAACTTTCAAATCCCTAGCCTCCAATTTCCAATTTTCACCTTAAATACACATTAACTAGGTGGGAAAATACATGGCAAGGCAAGATTATTGACCAAACATAAGCACAAGGAACTTACCTTAAGAAATGCCTCGAAAATGCTCTCCAAACTCGCCCTAACCCGAGTTTGCAAAGCCAAAAATGACAAAAATCATGAAGCCCTTCGGTTTTAATCACTACCCAGGTATTTCCGCACCTGCGGAACCTGGGCTCGCACTTGCGGGTGCGCTTGTGCGAAAAACGTGCGCATCTGCGCAATTCACTTGCCCCCCTCTGCCTTCTCACCTGCGATGAAAGGACCGCACCTACGTGCGCGCGCCTGCATACATCCCTTCCGCTTCTGTGCATCTTGCACATTTGCGAACAGCCTTGCGCATTTGCGGGCATCGCAGACGCGAAACTTCCTCGCACCTGCGACCCCAGGCCAACTCTCGACTTCTTGCATCTGCGCTTCCATCTCCGTATGTGCGAGTCCGCTGATGCGCACAAATTCTCCGCACCTGCGGAGACTGCCAAGTCCATCTCTTCTCGCACCTGCGCCTCCATCTTCTCATGTGCGGATCATGCACCTGCGGTCTCTTTTCCGTAGGTGCGAAACACTAGAACCTGCAAAGGCACCAGATTTTTCCTAAATCCAAATTTCTTCCCGTTAAGCATCTGAAACACACCCGAGGCCCCCCGGGACCTCAACCAAACATGCCAACCAATTCTAAAATACCATACAAGCTTAGTCGAGCCTTCAAACCACATCGAACAATACAAAAATCATGAATTAAACACGGATTCAAGCCTAAGAATTTAAAATTTTCCAAATTCTATAAATGACTCCGAACCACATCAATTCTAGTCCGAATGACCTCAAATTTTTCACACAAGTCACAAATGGCACTACGAACCTATAGCCACTTTCGGAATTCCATTCCGAGCTCGATATCAAAATTTTCACTATCGGCCGAAAGCGCCGAAAAACTAACTTTCGCCAATTCAAGCCTAAATCTACTACAGATCTCCAAAACATATTCCAGGTGCACTTCTAACCCTAAAATCACTCAACGAAGATAACAGAGTCGACGGAATTCCATTCCGTATCCGTCTTCACACAATTCTAACTACGGTCCAAACTTTAAGGCTTAAACCCACAACTAGGGACTAAGTGTCCCAAAACTCCCTGAATTCTATAACCAAACACTCCGGCAAATCCCAAAAGCAGAAACAAATATGAAGAAAGCAGATATTAGGGGATCGGGGCTCAAATTCTCGATTTGAGGTGTTAGAAAGGAGTTGAAGTCGGTTATCGGATTTCAGAGCGAGGTAAGTCTCATGTCTAACCTTGTGAGGGGAAAATTACCATGTATGTGTTATATTTGTTATGTGCTACATATTATGGGAGCTACACACGTATGAGGTGACGAGTGTGTGCATATGATAGAATTCCTGATTATATCCGGGTAGACTTAGACTCACGACATGCTTTAATTGTATTATTTATGTTATTCTTGCATGTTCAATTGCTTTAATTCACCTTATGATCTGAGACTAGACTCGCATAAAGTAATGGACTCGCTATTTTAGATACTTGACAAGCTACTTGTTCAGCCATAGAAATTGTACTTCGCTTACTGATTTCTTCCGCGTTGTGCGTATCCATCGGAAAGTTTTCTTGAATCTCATAACTCACACGTATATTCATGAGTGGGGTCAAAGACCTATAAAAGCTTCATATTCTAATGGGATTGGGCCATTCGCCACAGCAAGATATTGTACCACACTCTTATGGGATCGGGTCGTTCGCCTCGACAGTATCATGTAACACACTTTTATGGGATCGGTCTGTTCGCCTCGGATATATCATGTAACACATTCTTATGGGATCGGTCTGTTTGCCTCGGTAAATTTATGAAATACTCTTATGGAATCAGGTTGTTCGCCTCGCAGAATCATGCATAATATTTGACAAGAAACCAGTGTATCCGTGAGTTTTTCTCACTTGAGTTGTGATGACCTCTATGGTGGGGACCACATTATATACTCCATTTGAGGACTTGTGTTTACTATTTAGATGAGGATCATATCATGTACCTATATTTGCTTTCACTGTTTAATTACCATACTTCACACTTAATTTGCCTCACAATTAATTTGCTTTGTTATTTGTTTAGGCTTAGTTTCTTCCGTCTACACAAATGATTCTATAAAACAAAGATTTAAAAGTAAAATGTGAGAGAGATTTTATTTGTACCCTTAGGAACTATAACTCTTAGTAGATAAAATTATTATTACAATTAAATATTTAAAATCGGGGAGGAGTTTATATTAAGATTTGAATAACAAAATATAAATTATTTTCTTTAGTAACAAATTATTAAGTTTTTGAAACAACTTATTTGACAAAAAAACTTACTTAATTCTTTTCTAAATTCACCATATAAAAAGGATTATTTTTTTAAGTTGAACAATTTCTTAATATAGTATTAAGACTCAAATTGATAAAAGTGCTAACTTGACGTAACAATGATGAAACAGTAGAGACAAAAATATATCCTAAATGAGTTGTTATTAATTGTTTTTTATTTTTACATTCATCCTAACAAATAACAACTTGTAAAATATTAACTCAACATTAGTCATTTTTAGGCTTCACATTTTTATTTTATTATTTTTCTTCTATGAGCTATAGGACCACCTCTTATTCACAAATATTTAAAAGATAAAAAGATTCAATTTTCCATTTATATTTACGTAAAAAGGCTCAAATATGCTATCAAACTTTAAGAAATGGTATATCTATGCTTGTAACGACATGGCCGGTCGTTTCGAGAGTTATAGTCCTGTTTCCTCCATTTCTGCTTCTTTTGTATTTTACAGTTGTATTTTATCTTACCGTTGGTTGGTTCGGGTCCGGAGTGGTTTTGGATTGAATTGAGACACTTAGCCTCTTAATTGGAAGCTTAAGTTGGAAAAGTCGACCGGATATCGACTTGTGGGTAAATGACCTCGGATTTGAATTTTTATGGTTCTGTTAGTTCTGTTAGGTGATTTTGGACTTATGAGCGCATCTGGAATGTGATTTGGAGGTCCGTAGTAGAATTAGGTTTGAATTGGCGAAAGTGTCACGACCCAATTTTCCCTCTATTTGGTATCGTGATGGCATAACATTAATTGAAATAACACTATTTAAATAACATCTAACAATTTAAATATAAATCTTTTACAATTCTCAAAACCGGTAGTACAAGTCATAAGCTCTATAGAGTGTTTGCTAGAAAACTTCTAAATACAACTGTCCAGAAATAAGAATAAACAGTGCAAAACGAAAACTTGAAGGGGACTCTGAAGTCTGCGAACGCAGCGGTAGGTATACCTTGAGTCTCCGAAGCAACAGTCCACACATCTAGCTAACGAACAAATACCTGGATCTGCACAAAATAAATATATAGAAGAGTAGCATGAGCACACCACAGCGGTGCCCAGTAAGTATCAATGCTAATATCGGTGGAGTAGTGACGAGGAACAGTCAACACCCACTTTTTTAATAAACTAAACGGGTACAGTATATGAACAACAGGAGTATGATGTCTACGTAAGGACTATGCAATATGGCTCACAATACAGTAATGGCTTTAAGGACAGAAACAACAAGTATTAACGGAATATCATGAAAATGACACAGACAAAGTGAATGGAACACAAACTAAATTCGGAATCACAAATACAGCAAGGACAAGTAATAACTCAGCAACTACAACCGCTTTAACATCAGGTTTTAGCCAACAACTCCACGAGGTACCGAACCTCGGACAATTCACAACTCGCGGGTCTCAATACCTGAACCCTAACACTTATCATCCTGTGCCCTCATAAACCTCACAACCGCACTGACGACTCACGTGCCAATAGAGCAATTCTCACATACAAGGCAAGTAAACAAGGGTGAGCATCTATGCTCAACAATATCAAGAACACCTATTATCCGATAAGAGTGCTTAACAACGTGTATGCTTGTGCAAGTGTCCTAACATAGTCCATACCAAAAAATAAGCATAAGGAAGAAGAAGAACGAGCAACACGTAGAATATTTTCTCACAGCTTTCACAAGATAAAGCTCACACAGGTACGTATACCACTACAAAAATATCAACAACAAGAATGCCCCCAGGTCATAAATCATCACAAATCAATCCCTGACACAACCCACTTTGTCTCGCCACATGTGCAATAGTAACATAAATTCCTGCCTTGTTCTGCCACACGTGTATAATAATATTCCCATCTTGTCTCACTACATGCACAACTCACATATATATATACATATCCCGCCTTGTCACGCCGCATGTGCAAATATTAATGGTAACAATAGCACGGAAGAGACCTCGTGCAACCCCATAATAACAAACGCACAGTAAAAACCTCGTGCATCACCACAACAAGTAACACAACAACAATGACAATAATATAAAGTACGACAAGTAAATCAAATCAAGAAATTTAATTCACAAAGAAACGGTAGAACCAATTCACAAGGAATAACCACAGTAAAGGATGCTAGGCGTAAAGAGAACAGCTCAACAAAGGGAAAACTAATGTGTAGCAACGATCCCACAATAAACACTTCAACAACAGGGAAGCTAACACGAATCAAATAATTCCAAATAAGACAAGTCGACTAAGATATAGGATATCTAAACTTCTTTTAAGGTTGAGAAAATTACGAAGGATATTCAACAATTTAATTAAGGTTAAGCAGCGAAAAAATAATCATAACCTCAATTAAGACTGAATAATTATAGGATAAAATAATATTAATTCCAAATAAAGATAAGCAGTTATGAAAAGATAGCATGGCTATAAAAGAGATAATAGTTTCAATTAAAGCACATATAAATCAAGTAACAATAATAGTGGATCATGAAGCAATTGATTCTAATTAAGCAGGTAGATGTAAATCTAGTAATTAAGATATATAATCATAACAAGAACAATTGTATATTCAACAATACAAGGACCTAAGAACTCTAAAATGCCAACTTTCCACAAATAAGTTCGTGCACGCACACGCCACCTCGTGTACACGGACTACAATCAACATAGTAGACTCAAATACTAAGGGAAAGTCCCCCACATAAGGTTAGGCAAGATATTTACCTCGAACCAAGCTCAATCAGTCCGTAAGAATGCCCTTTCCTCGATTATCAGACTCCGAGTGGCCCAAATCTAGCCAAACGCAAATTGCATATCATGAATACAACCATAATAGACTCATCTAATTAGTGAAATCAATATTTTTAAAAAGCATTCTGAAATCCGCCCTAAAAAGTCGACCCAGGCCCACGTCTCGGAATCAGATAAAAGTCACAAAATACGAACACCCATTCACTCACGAGTCTAATCATACTAAAATCATCAAAATTCGATACCATTTCGTCCCTCAAATCGTGACTTTTCATTTTGAAATTTTCTTCAAAAACCACCATTTTCCTAAACTCAAACACATATTAAATGATAACAATAAAGATAGAATCATGGAAATAAATTAATTCTAGTTGAAGAACACTTACCCAATCGATTTGCTTGAAAACCCCATAAGGAAGCTCCCAAAACCGAAGTCTAAAACTCAAAATATGAAGAAAATGGCCAAACCCTCGACTTAAATGATTCTACCAGGATTTCCGCATGTGCGGACTAGGAGGCACACATGCGCACTCGCATTTGCGAGAAAGAGTCCACATCTGCAAACTCAGCTAGCCAGGCCTGGAACTACATCTATGAATTTTCAGCCACACCAGCGGCATCGCAGAAGCGAAAGGGGGGAACGCAGAAGCGAGCTTCTTCGCAGATGCGATCAAGGAACCGCAGAAGCGGCCTTCGCACCTACGTGCAAGCTTCCGCAGAAGCGAGCAAGCTCCCAGGCCTCAAGGATCACATAAGCGACAGGCTCACGTAGAATCAGAGCCGCACCTGCGCTCCAAGCGTCGCAGGTGCGAAAACACCAGGACCAGACCTGTTCAAAACCATGAAAAACATCTGCAACTCGTCTGAAACACACCCGAGGACCCCGGGACCTCGTCCAAGCATACCAACAAGTTCCATACCCTAATACGGACTCGCTCTAGGTCTCCAATCACATAAAACAACGTCGAAACTACGAATCGCACAATGAATCGAACTTATAAATTTTTAAATCTTCCAACTTCTAAAACCCGTGCCGAAACCTATCAAATCAACCCGGAATAACGTCAAATTTTTCAGGCAAGTCCCAAATAATATAATGGAGCCCTTCCAAATCTCGGAATCACATTCCGACCCCGATATCAAAAGGTCCACTTCCGGTCCAAATATCCAAAAAATTGACTTTCGCCATTTCAAGCCTATATCAGCTATAGACCTCAGATTCATAGTCCGGACATGCTCCTAAGTACAAAATCACCCAACGGAGCTAACGAAACTGACGGAACTCTATTTTGGAGTCGTCTTCACATAGTTCCGATTATGATCAAAATCCTAAGACTTAAGCTTCCGTTTTAGGGGCTAAGTATCCCAAATCACTCTGAATCAATCGGTAACTGAAATCAACCACGCACACAAGTCAATACACATAATATAAAGTTTATCAGGGTCTTATGCCGCTGGATGGGACTTAAATTCTCAAAACGACCGGCCGGGTTGCTACAGAAAGTTGGAATTTTGGTGATTTTGACCGATAATGAAAATTCTGATATCGGGGTCGGATTGGATTTTTGAAAGTTGTAATAGGTTTGTGGTGTTATTTTTGACTTGTGTGTAAAATTTTAGGTCAATCGGACGTGGTTTGGTAGGTTTTAGCGTCGTTGTAGAATTCGGAAGTTTAGAAGTCCTTTAGGCTTAAATCCGAGTATAATTTGGTGTTTTAATATTATTTTGAGGGATTCGGAGGTTTGACTAAGTTCGTATCGGGTTAGAGGACTTATTGGTATAATTGGTTGAGGTCCTGGAGGCCTCGGGGTGATTTTGGGCGGTTAACGGCTTGATGGGAGTTGAGGAATTGCAGTTGAAGCTGCTACTACTGGTGTAACCGCAACTGCGGAGTTGGAACTGCAGGTGCGAGCCTGTAGAAGTGAAGGAGGAGCCGCAGATATGGCTAAGGAGGATTTGGGTAGGACGTAGGTGCGATGGCATTCCCCATTTGCGCGTCCTCTAGGACAGGGTTCAGCGAGGTGATGCTAGAGATGTGAATATTGGTGATGATGGCGTGTTGAGGATGTAGGGCCGGATATGTGTGCCAAATGTGGATGGGCTTCGGGAGTTCTGGAGGAGGCCCATAACTCGCGGTATTCTATTCATCTGGGTGCCGCGAAGATGTACCATGATTTGAGACAACACTATTGGTGGAGGAGGATGAAGAAGGATATAGTTGGGTTTGTGGCTCGGTGTCTCAACTGTCAACAGTTTAAGTATGAGCATCAGAGACCGGGTGGCTTTATTCAGAGGTTAGAGATCCCAGAGTGGAAGCGGGAGCGGATTACCATGGATTTCGTAGTTGGGCTCCCATGGACTTCGAGGAAGTTCGATGCTATTTAGGTGATTGTGGATCGGCTGACCAAGTCCGCGCACTTAATTAGAGTTGGTACTACTTATTCTTCAGAGCGGTTGGCTGAGATTTTCATCCGAGAGATTGTTCGCCTTCATGGTGTCCCAGTTTCTATCATTTCAAATAGAGGCAGACAATTTACATCGCAGTTTTGGAGGGCCGTGCAGCGAGAGTTGGGTACTCGGGTTGAGTTGAGCACAACCTTTCACCCTCAGACGGACGGACAGTCCGAACGCACTATCCAGATATTAGAGGACATGTTACGTGCCTGTGTCATTGATTTTGGGGGTTCATGAGACCGATTCCTGGCGCTCGCGGAGTTTGCATATAATAACAGTTATCAGTCGAGCATTCAGATGGCTCCATACGAGGCTTTATATGGGAGGCGGTGTAGATATACGATGGGATGGTTTGAGTCGGGTGAGGCTAGGCTCTTGGGTACAGACTTGGTCCAGGATGCATTAGACAAGGTGAAATTGATTCAGGAGCAGCTTCGCACGGTACAATCTAGGCAGAAGAATTATGCTGACAGGAAGGTTTGTGATGTGTCTTTCATGGTCGAGGAGAAGGTTATGCTGAAGGTATCACCCATGAAAGGTGTTATGAGGTTTGGAAAGAGGGGAAAGTTGAGCCCTCGGTTCATTGGGCCTTTTGAGGTACTTCAGAGGATTGGGGAGGTGGCTTACAAGCTTGCCTTGCCGCCTAGCTTGTCGAGTATGCATCCAGTATTTCATGTTTCTATGCTCCAGAAGTATATCGACAATCCGTCCCATGTTTTGGATTTCAGCACGGTTCAGTCGGAAGTTGAGGTCAAAGGATATAGCTTCAGTGAAGGTGCAGTAGAGAGGTCAGCCTGTGGAGGAGGCCACTTGGGAGACCGAGCGGGAGATGGGGAGCATATATCCATACCTATTTGAGACTCCAGGTATGTTTATAGATCCGTTCGAAGATGAACGTTTGTTTAAGAGGGGGAGGATGTAATGACCCGACCGTTTATTTTGAGAGTTATAGCCCCCTTTTCCCTATTTCTCCTTCTTTTGTGATTCCAGCTGTATTATGTCTTACCGGATTGGTTGGTTCGGGTTCGGAGTGGTTTTGGAGTGAATTGAGACACTTAGTCTCTTAATTGGAAGCTTAAGTTGAAAAAGTCAACCAGATGTCGACTTATGGGAAAACGACCTCGGATTTGAATTTTTATGGTTCCATTAGCTCTGTTAGGTGATTTTGGACTTAGACACGCGTCCGGAATATGATTTGGAGGTCCGTAGTAGAATTAGGCTTGAATTGGCAAAAATTAGAATTTTGGCAATTTTGGCCGGCAGTGAAAATTCTTATATCGGGGTTGGATTGGATTTCAGGAAGTTGGAATAGGTTAGTGGTGTCATTTTTGACTTGTGAGTAAAATTTGAGGTCAACCGGACGTGGTTTGGTAGGTTTCGACATCGTTGTGGAATTCAAAAGTTTAAAAGTTTTTTAGGCTTGAATCCAGGTGTAATTTGATGTTTTGATGTTGTTTTGAGGGATTCAAAGATTCGACTAAGTTCGTATCAAGTTATAGGACTTGTCGGTATAATTGGTTGAGGTCCCGGAAGCCTCGGGGTGATTTCGGGTGGTTAACGGCTTGATGAGAGTTGAGGAATTGCAGCTGAAGCTGCTGCTACTGGTGTAATCGCACCTGCGGAGTGGGAACCACAGATGCGGCTAAGGAGGATCTGGGCAGAGGACGCAGGTGCGATGGCATTCCCGCACTTGCGATGGTCGCAGAAGCGGATTTACGGGCCCAGGTGCGAGTTTGGACCGTAGGTGCGATGTAGTTCCCGCACCCGCGAAGAGCACAGATGCGTTCAATTCATCAAAGAAGAGGAGGTAGTGTTTTAGTGATTTTTTCACAGATGCGGCTCCGCAGATGTGGAAATGGAGCCGCAAGTACGAGAAGTCTGGGCAGAACCTATAAATAAAAGACTTCGAGATGTTTCACCATTTTCATCATTTTTGAGCTCAGATTTTGGGGATTTTGAGAGAGATTTCGGAGTAATCACTGAGGTAAGTTCTTTGTGCCTATTTATCTTCAATAATGGTATTTTCCCACTGATTTTTACGCCTAGTTGGTGAGTGTTTGAGATGAGATTTGGGAGATTAGGGCTTGAGAATTGGAGAGTGAATTTTGGGGTTTTGGAGGGGCAATTGAGGTCGGATTTTGATAAGTTTGGTATGGTTAGACTCGTGAGTGAATGGGCTTTCGGGTTTTGTGACTTTCGTCGGGTTTCGAGACGTGGGCCCGGGGGGCGAGTGGAGCCGATTTCGGATTTTGGACTATATTTTAGTAGTTTTCTTGTGGAATTGATCGTTTTAGCCAATATTGATTATCTCGTACTGTTTGTGGCTAGATTCGGGGCATTTGGAGGCCGATTTGAGAGGCAAAGGCATTTCAGAGTAGTATTTTTGCGCAGTTGAGGTAAGTAACAATCTTAAATTTAGTTTTAAGGGTATGAAACCCCGAGAATTGGTATGATGTGAATATATGGAGGTGATGCGCATGCTAGGTGACGGGCGTGTGAGCGTACACCGTGAGAGTTTGTGACTTGGTCCGTCCCGTGAGACTGTAAAGTCGAATAGCTATTGTTATTACTTGTTTTTCCTTGTCTTTGAGCAATTGACTGCTTTTCATGTTAGAAACCATGCTTAGGCCATATGATATCACTGTTGGGACCCACATCGGTCGTATACTTGTTGAATTGACTGCTAATTACTGTCTTGTACTCAGTCACAGTCTTACTTGTGTGTTATATCTTTGTTCCCTCCCATTTCTTGTTGATATTTGTTGTATTCTCTGTTTGGGCTAATTATTATGATATATTGTGAGCCCGAGGTGCTGGAGAGGTTAGTGGCTGAGATAGGGCATGAGTGCCGAGCTGCGAGCTGTGAGGTATATGGATCGGGTTGCACGCCGCAACAAGCTTTTGGATTATATATATATATATATATATATATATATATTATTGGACCGGGTTGTACACCGTAATAATATTGGATCGGGTTGCACGTCACAACAATATTAGATTGGGTTGTATGCCGCAATAATATTGGATCGGGTTTCACGCTGCAACAATATTGGATCGGTCTGCACGCTGCAACAATATAGCGCTTGGGCTGAAGGAGCCCCTCCGGAGTCTGTACACCCCTAATGAGCGCAGGTACCTATTGAGAGTGTGTATTGAGGGATGAGAGCCGAGAGTATGAGCTGTTGAGATGAGTTGAGTGATTGCTGCCTTGAGAGGCTGTACTTGCTTTTATTTATTGTCGCACTTAGTTGTTATCTGTTGTTGTTGTTGTGAAATTTCTGGAAGATTCATATATGTTTTACTTGTGCTCGAACTGATTTGACTTATACCACCGGATATGAAAGCATATTCACTCTTTACTGAAAACTTTTAAAATGATCTGTATTTTTATAACTCGTCACTGTTTCTCAGTTCCTTATTTAATTCTGTTACTTACTGAGTTGGTTGTACTCACGCTATACCCTGCACTTCATGTGGCAGATCATGGTATGTACGATTTTGGCGGTCACTGGGTTCGTGCGCGAGCTGATTATTGGAGACTTACGAGGTAGTTGCCGGCATCCGCAGTCCTTGTTTCTCCTTTCTTATTATCTTTTCTCTCTTGTATTGGCATTTGGCACAGACTGTAGTAGACTCTATTTCTAGATAAGTTGTTAGATGCTCATGACTTAGTGACACCCCGATGTCGGGCTATCATTCCACACTTGTGTTTTAGATTTTTACCCCGTTATTATGTAAACCTTCAGTTAGTTTAATTGCTTTAGCTCACTTCTGTTATATATTGAAAGCATATTGAGAATGTCGGCTTACCTAGTTCCACGATAGGCGCCATCACGACTGGTTAGGTATTTGGGTTGTGACAATGTCAACCGTCAAAAATGGGATGTATTCATGCAACTAACATTACACTATTGGCTCATTTGTGTCATTATCCACTAACGATTCTCACACCCGATATTTATATTCCAGATTCTAGTTTTTCAGCCTTACAATTGCCATGTGTTGTTTAATTAGACCCTTTCCCATAACTCGACCCTACATCATAATAAAAGTATAGTTAGTCGTGTTTGTGTATTCTCGAATGAACTTGAGTACATCTTTCAAAAAATTTTTGCATAAAAATGCTTATATATTCAAGGGCTATGTGTCTTTGCTAAACTAAAAGGGAATAATTTAATAATTTGTGCAACTGAAGCAATAAAATTATAAAACTGACACAAAGTTTAAGGTGACTAAATTGAATGATGATTGAGGACTTCTATGTGACAAAGTTTTTTCCTTCCACGAGTTACCTATTTAGGACTAATGTTATCATTTACAGAGCTTACACATAATATTTTATTATTTGAACATAATTCTTAATATAATATTCATGTGATGATGTACACGCGCAACGTGCGTACACTAAGACTAGTTTTGCATGAATTTTGTTATATACATAAGTATACTAAGTAGCTACTTCCGGTTTATATGAATGTATTTCTTTTTAATATGTCTCGCAAAGAATAATATTTTCTAAATTTTTAAAATACTTTAACTTAAACTATTTATTATTTACCTTTTATGACCAAAATTTATAACCATATAAATGTTGTGATATGTTTAACACCATAAACTTTAAAAAATTTAACTGAGTTTATTATTGTTATTGTTATAAATATTATGACATATGAGTATTTAATCGTGTAAGTTTCAAAAGTTCTTTTTAAGGACCCGTTTGACCGTAGATTTTGTCAAATATTTTTCAATTTCTTTTTGGCAAATACATATTTGTTCATAAATTTTATCCATATTTTGGCAAATTTCCAAAATCCAATCCCAAAAGAGCTGGTTTTGGCCCAAAATATTACTATTAATTTTTAAAAAAAATTGCCCCAAACTTTTGTATTTTATAAAAGAGCTCATCATTTATTATTTTGTAACAATGCTGCTTCGTCTTCTCGATCATCTAATAGTGTATTATGTGATTCATTATAAAAATAATAATTTTGTACTAAATTTATTTATGTTCAGGACTATAATTTGTGATAGTTATAATGAATGTTATTGATGAATGTACTATTGAGTATTTTGTGATAGTTTTTAGAACTTGTGGGTATAAGTCATGTTTCATGTTTTTTCAAAAAAATATATATATTTTGAAAACTGATTTCCAAACACATTTTTATCTTCAAACCAAATTTTACGAAAATCAAATTTTTTAAAACAAATTTGAAAATATATGGCAAGCTAAAACTCATTTTCAAGTAAACTAGTTAGATGTGTCACATGTAAGAGTGGGATATTACCAATTTTCAAATCCCAAGTTTTGGACCAAAAAAGAGTTGACACGTTTTTTTGTAATCAGACAGACTTGTCAGAAAACTCAGTTAAAGCCTACTCCCTTTTCACATTCCTTGTTTAATTACTCAATTCACTTGATCCATAGCTTAAAGCTGATTTGATAACTGAAAAAGTGTTAAATCCTTGAACAAGTAAAGAGGAAAAAGAAGGAAAATGAGGGGTTTCACAAATCTAAGCAGAGCTCTTCGTAGCCATTCTTCTTACTCTAAACTTCTGCTTCTCTCTTCTGTCAGGTAATTTTGCTTCATTTCATTTCAATTTTTTTTTACATTTTTTTTATGAATTTTTATTGTACTTGCTGATTTATTACTTGCTTCTTTGTTCTTTGTGTAATACTACACGATGTTGTTTAATATATTTTTGATTTCCGGTTTTTTTCTTCTCTTCATTTTTGGGTTTTGATTTTTTACTAAACAGATGATTTCTGAAATTCCTTTTGACACTTGATCGAGAGAATATTTGTCCTCTTTTTTTAAGGAAAAACTACACAATATTTTTGGTTGACCGGCCAAATGTGTAACTTGCCCCTTCTTCTGCTTGCTTTGAAGTTTGTTATACAAGTTAGAAGGCCCTCTACTCTTAGATCTAAAGAAGCTAATGAACGGAAAAAGATAGTAGTTATTTTCACGTTAAGTATCAAACCAATTAGGCAAATTACAGTTTCTTCTTTTAGAAAAGGAGACATTTTTGAAATCTCTATGTGAATTTGGGTGATTATATAGAATAATTATTCAGTCGGTAGATATTACTTGTTTAGCTGTTGCACGAGTATCCCATATAAATGGAGTATAATTTTTTTTTAAAATCATATATATAGTATTACGGCGACAAGGTGGGTTGCTCTGATGGTAAGCACCCTCCACTTCCAACCAAGAGGTTGTGAGTTCGAGTCACCCCAAGAGCAAGGTGGGGAGTTCTTGGAGGGAAGGATGCCGAGGGTCATTTTGGAAACAGCCTCTCTACCCCAGGGTAGAGGTAAGGTCTGCGTACACACTACCCTCCCCAGACCCCACTAGTGGGATTATACTGGGTTGTTGTTGTTGTTGTATATATAGTATTACGACGTATTGAGTTATAAAATCAAATAAAAGAGAAAATTATAAGTTACTGAAAATGACGAATGTTGATCATATTTAGCTAGCTCAATAAAGGAAGAAATCCCCTACCCCACGCTCGTCCTCGGGTGCCTTATTATTTGATATACGAGTTCTGTATTTGCTTTAGAAGTGTAGATAGAGTAGCACCGTAGAGATGTAGGGCACTAAACCATGAAATTCAACTGATTTTTGAACATAAATTACAGTAATTTTGAAAATATTACTTACTCTGAATATGCAATCAAGCTCGACTGAAAGCTTGACTAATTTTCCTTTTGCTCTTCTTTAAGGCCTTCTTTAAGTAGAAAGGTCAAAGAGTGGCCAATGGTCGATAGTTAGACAATTCACTTCCTTGTTATTCTTTGCATTAACTACCAAAGTTATCTGATTGTCTTTTTCTTTTGAGCTTAGTTAGCTGAATATACTTGATATAAAGAAATTAAAATTTTAAGGTTGTAATAGTAATCTCTTCATCTCCTCTTAGATTATTTGAACTTGACATGCAATTGTTAAATGTCCTTTCATAAGTATTTCTAGAATCTAATTCTGAGTTAAATAGTATAATAATGGTTGGTAGCAGGAAAATTTATATCTAATAGTATTTATTAGACTGTGTATTTATATTTTAGTACATAAATGTTATAGAATTAGTGTTGTTTTGAAGGATAAAAAAGGTGGTTTAGCTTTACATGGATATTTTGTTCTATCAAACTTTTACTTTAGGTCTTCCCACTTTTACAATAGTAGATACATGTTCATTCCCCTAATCTAGTGATTTATCCAATTTGACAAATAAAAGCAAGTTAAACAAATGATTAAATTACAGTCAATTAGGTATACATATAAACCAATAGTTGAATGTGTCAAGGTGACCATTTGTTGCTAAGAGTGCAAAAGCTGGTCGAAATAATGTAAAGTTGTATATAATAGTGTAAGCTCTTGGAGATCATTCTTTTTAATTTTTTGGAGTATCGCTCAAACAAATCGGAAGCCTCTATAAAGGAAAATTGTGTCCTATGGATTTAAAAGTGGCAGTAGATTTTTTAATGAACCATGCTTGATAAATGACAACAAAACAAGGGACGATTTGCTCAAATAGGACACTTCAGGTGTCACTCTTGATTTTTTGACTCCGCTTGCCCCATTGGCAGAACTTCAACTTTAACAAGTGTTATCCCTCACTTTCCCCATGCGTAACACTTTTGACTTTTGACCTTAAAGGTTTGCCCATAGGGCAAGCGGGGGTTAAAAATCAAGACCATCCGTTTTTAAGGTCATTGGGTATAATTTCCTGCAAAACAATTTCACTTCATTTAAGAAGTTAGATGTGATCTGATTGGGTTTGAAAACTTCTGTCTCTTGACTACAAGGTTGTTATGGGTTTTTTACTTCATTCTTTGTGTTTCTTATTGTTCTAGATATATGCCACTTAAGTTGTATGAGGTGAGTTATGTTTATAGAATTCTAACAGTTCTAATCTACTAAACTATAATGACTCACTTGTTGCATTGAAGTTTAATGAATGAAATGTTATGATTCCTTCTGAGACTGATTTATTCTCCCATGTTTGATAGAGGATCTTGTTACTTAATACTTTTCTGCTGGTTGTTACAGTACCGGAGGTCTATTGGTATATGCAGAATCGAACATAGAGGGCAGAAAACAAGTTGAAAATAATCAGTCAGTATCAGAGAAGAAGAGAATAGTGGTGCTTGGAACAGGATGGGCCGGTACCAGCTTCCTAAAGGATCTTGATATTTCTTCCTATGATGTTCAAGTGGTTTCACCGCGAAACTATTTTGCATTTACACCACTTTTACCTAGTGTCACATGTGGAACAGTTGAGGCACGTAGCATCGTTGAGCCAGTTCGGAACATAATAAAGAAGGTAAGACAAGCTTCGATAAGGAACTTGTTTTGTATCTGGATCTCCAGTTTTTGTTTTCATGTCATTAGTAATTTTATGTTGTACTCACAAGATTTTGTATGACTGGCTGACTGCATAGCTTTGTCCACTCTTTCTTAGAAAGATTCATTTGCCCCTACATTCGCTTGGTTTTTGATCATTTCGCTTTCGGTTGTTCTAACCTAGCCTGATGGAAGGGGCGTCTTGGAGCAACGGTAAAGTTGTCTCCGTGTGACCTACAAGTCATGGGTTCGAGCCGTAGAAGCTTCCACTAATGCTTGCATTAGCGTAGGTTGTCTACATCACACCCTTTGAGGTGCAGCCCTTCCCTCGACCCTACATGAATGCGGGGGCTGCCATAATCTGGTCTGAAGAATTTAACATTTAGTATATGCTAAGTTTCTCCTAGATTTGTCATTTTTAAAAAGCAGTTGTCTTATTTGAAGATTTTTCTGCATCTTCCTGTTTAATTTTGTTATTTGGTCTGGCAGAGAAGTGGTGAAATTCAATTTTGTGAAGCAGAATGTTTAAAGATTGATCCAGAAAACAACAAAGTATTTTGCCGTTCTGGCATCAATGATAATTTGGTGGGACATAATGATTTCTCCCTACAATATGACTATTTGGTTGTAGCTGTAGGAGCTCAAGTAAATACTTTTAACACTCCGGGTGTCATGGAACATTGCCACTTTCTGAAGGTAGGATTCTCTTCCATATTTTCTGTGAAGTGCTAAATTTTCCTTGTCTGGAAATGAACGAATCATGTCTCGTACAGGAAGTGGAAGATGCTCAAAGGATACGGAGGACTGTAATAGATTGTTTTGAGAAAGCTGTCATTCCTGGCCAAAGTGAAGAAGAGCGAAGGACCAACCTCCATTTTGTTATAGTTGGAGGGGGTCCAACTGGAGTGGAATTTGCTGCTGAGCTGCACGACTTTGTTCACGAGGACTTGGTGAAAATATATCCTTCAGTTAAGGATTTCGTGAAGATAACACTTGTCCAATCTGGAGATCATATCCTGAATACGTAAGATGCACCATCCCTAGATATACTTCTTCATTGCTTTTAATGTATGCCATGGCCTTTGTGTTGTCAATGTGATGTTGAAAGATTTTAAAGTAATGAAGATACAGAGGCGTGAAGAGAGCCCAATCACTTATGTGGGGTTGGATGTGGGAATGGGGTGGATGGTTAAGTGATGAAGGACAAAGGACAAACCTAGGCTTGATTTTAGTTGGGGGGAGAAACTTGCAATTTGTGCTTAAAGCTACACGGCTCCACCTTGAAGATCTAGTGAAGGTTAAATAGTTTCTTTAAGGCCATATCTTTAATACATATATCTATTAGTTAATAGTTAACATCTTTGGTGAGCGGAGTTACCCGGAACATGAGCTGGTAGGAAGAAGCAGGTACCTTGAAGAATTGTCGAGGTGCGCAAGCTCGCCTAAACACTGTCAAAAGGTTTTGAACAGAGGAGTAGGGGAAAGGAATGGTGCCAGAAAGAATGAAAATCAAGAGTATACCTGTAGTGGAAGGGGGCTTTAGAGATCACATATTGGAACTACAAAGCTTACCTAATTCACATAATGGGCATATAATAATTTCTTGCTTGCAACAACTGGACGCACACATGTGGCATTTCATTCTTGGAGTTGCAAAACCCGAAAACGTTGTTGTTCCAGAAGGTTGTCATGTTAAATGGTTTGGATGATGGGATCTATTTTTAGATCATAATTTTGCTACTCAATTAAGAGAATATTAAGAACGAGATTGACTCAACAACTCCGAAATCATAATTTTGTTTCTTTGCAGATTTGATGAAAGAATAAGCTCATTTGCTGAACAGAAATTTCAAAGAGATGGAATTGAGGTTTTGACAGGTTGCCGCGTCATTAGTGTCTCTGATAATTCTATCAACACGAAAGTAAAATCTACAGGAGAACATGTTGAAGTACCCTACGGGATGGTTGTATGGTCAACTGGAGTTGGTACCCGCCCATTTGTGAAGGATTTTATGGAACAAATTGGCCAGGTATTTTACACCCTGTTCCCTTTGACTAACTCTTTCATGGGGCTTTCTTCACTAAATACGTACTTAAACTTAAAGCTTTTTGCATGCCATATTCGGAGATTAAAATTTTCTGACTGGCAAGCTCTGAAAGTTCAAACTATTATGGCCACGTAAACTTTTCATTCCTTCTTGCAGGGGAAAAGACGTGTTCTAGCAGCTGATGAATGGTTGCGAGTAAAGGGCTGCAGCAACGTGTACGCACTTGGTGATTGCGCCACTGTAGATCAACGTCAAGTAATGGTAAATAAACCTTTGTTCAAATTAACTGAAATATTTAATCAATTCCTCTGTTTCTTTTACTTTTACCTTGAGCCGGGGGTCTATCGGAAACAACCTCTCTACCTTCACAAGGTAGGGGTAAGATCTGCATACACTCCACCACCCCAGACCCCACTTTGTGGGATTGCACTGGGTTTGTTGTTGTATTTAATCAATTCTTTATCTATAGTTATTTTTTCAAGGTTCTGACAGTTACATTCCGGGCTTTAGGTTCCACATGGATAATAATGTGCATGTGTTGTGCCATGTATTTCCGGATGGGCGCAAGTGTTTGAAAAATGATTTTATTTGCTGGAGTGTTTCATTTTATCTTTCTTTCAAAAGTTGGATTTTTGGACATTCGTTCTAGAAAATGCAGTCGTAGATTTCAATTTACTGAACTAGTCCCAACAACCTTAGAGAAGTATATCTTGATCACAGCCAACAAGAGCCAATAGTAAGAATTATTTCCTTAGTTTTTAGTGCCCATTCCTTATAAACGTCAGATTGAGCCAGTAGTTTCTGCTCTCAGAGTTAATCAATTTAAACTTCTTGATGATGGTTAGAGTATTTGACATCTTAACAGTATTATGAAGATGAATGGAAAAGAAACAACAGAAAATGAAATATATGCTGCATGAGGATGATTATATCCCTTACTTTCTTCATTGTTACTTTTGCAAGAAACGAATCATTTCTTGCCTTTATATCTTCCCTCCTTAAAGTTTCCTTTGTGAAATTACGTGGTCTAGGAAGATATTTCAGTCATTTTTAAAGCTGCGGATAAGGATGATTCTGGAACTTTAACCATTGAGGAATTCCGAGATGTTTTGGAAGACATAATTATCCGTTATCCTCAAGTGGACTTGTATCTAAAGAGCAAACATCTGTTAGAGGCGACAGACATACTCAGGGATTCAGAGGGAAATGAAAGAGAGGAAGTAGATATTGAAGGTTTTAAGTTAGCCCTTTCTCATGTAGATTCACAGATGAAGAGCCTACCTGCCACTGCTCAGGTGCTTCCATATATAATTTGGGTCTCGTCTCCCTTCTTTCATCCTTCACCTCTTGTTCATTCCATGTTTTGCTGTTGTTTCATTTCCTGTATTTTCACATGCTTAGGTTGCTGCTCAACAAGGTACATATCTTGCTAGATGCTTTAATCGCTGGGAGCAATGCAAAAGTAATCCTGAAGGCCCTCGCCGTTTCAAAAGTTCCGGCCGTCATGAATTTCTACCCTTCCGGTATAGCTTAACCTTTTTGGACATTTTCTTTCCTTACTTTACTCGTTGCATGTAAGCATACTGGGAAAACTAACTGCCGTTTTATTATTCCACTTCTATACATGGTTCGTGCTATTATTTCCACATCTTCTAAAGGGGATGAAACTGAAGTATGACTAGAATTTTGTTCTCTACAAATTGGTCTTGCATACGACAGAAGTTTTTTGTTAAAAACATTTATGCTCTTTAACAAAAAGGAACAGAGATGTGGTCACCGGCCCTCCATCATTTCTGCTTCTTTCTGCAGTGTGTTTAGTGTAGAGAATCATTGAATTTATACTTATCAGCAACCTCATTGAATTTATTAACTGCTCATGTGGTTTATTGGTACTCTTATCTTGGCTTCTAACCTCCTTATCCCGTTGGTACAAAGATACATCCTCATTAACTATAAATTCCCTTATGCTAGCATGATCAAATATCTAACGGTTTCAACTCTCTCTCGGTGATCCTTGGCGTAACAACGTGTGCCGTTTCAGGTATCGCCATTTAGGACAATTTGCTCCTTTAGGTGGGGAGCAAGCAGCAGCAGAACTTCCTGGAGACTGGGTTTCTATGGGTCGTAGCACACAATGGCTATGGTACTCTATTTATGCGAGGTGAGAATTTGATAGATTTCTTGATTATGACTTCTGATATCACATTGGTTATATATATTTCGTCCTTACTGCATTTTATTTGCATTTCAGCAAGCAAGTTAGCTGGCGCACAAGGTATTTAGTGGTCGGTGATTGGGTAAGAAGATCCATTTTCGGGAGAGATTCAAGCCGAATTTGATGAGTTCAACCTCATTTAGAAGGTGTGCTTGTTCTGCATTGTTATGCTGATATTCAGTTACAGTTCTAGCCGGACATCAAGTTATGGTTTTCAAAGAATGTATGTATCACTCGCTACTGAATGCATATTCGTCCTGGAGAAATATACTACGAATGATTCAAATTTGATTGTATTCATTTGTGTTTCTAATTAGCAATTAACTGAGTTTTGAGGCTCCAATTTGCATTAGGGTAGGTTGTCTACGTCACACTCCTTGGTATGCAGCCTTTCCTCGAACCCTGTATAAATATGAGGGTACTTTGTGCACCGAACTGTCCTTATGTATATTTTCACTTCTATAGATTGCTTATCCACGATTAACTGATTTAATGTTGTGTCAATACCAGTGTTATATTTCTAACCTTTAATTTTTGTTAATTTATGGATGAAGTGAAAAATGCATGCTTTCCTTGAGGGAAACACATATGGTCTGACTTCTTCAATCCTTCTTTCTACTTAGGGGCTAGGAATGAATTTATAGTCATTGAGTCTGATGAATATATTTTTGTTAGGGGAGGCTGATTTTCTTGACGTCAATAATTCACTGTCACGACTAATTCAGATTTGTTAGAAAGTCTATCATAAAAAATTTTAGCGCTTCTCTTATCATTGAAGGCTTTATTTTTAGAGCTCAAAACTTCTAATTAAGGACAAAGATACCTTCATGATCATTTTTATGTGCTTGGCTCGTGAAAAAGGAATCAAGCTCGAATGTCATGAATATGTTGAAGACATAATTAAATAAAGGTAACACACTTCAATATGATGAACAAATTATTTTAACTCAAATTTTATGATTCAACATGTTTTATTTAACAGTATCCATAGCCGCACCTAGCAATTCCAAACACGGGCGAAACTATGTGCGGGTGGCCAACTGAATACCCTTTGCTAAAAAATAAGTTAAAATATTACTTTTTGGCTGAACACTTTAATTGAAATTTTTGGCTTCACCACTAATTCCAAGTAACCAAATTACATGAGCTAAATGTTGAAAGTAGCAAGTATTAAAAAATGCGAATGAGTTGTGAAAGTGAAGGTGACAGCAACGTCATACTATGATTCTTGGAAGACTTTTGATCTTTATCATCGAACCTCGTTTTAATTATTAAGTTTGTAATTAAATATTTTTATATATTTAATAAATTTTCTAATATAAATATAAAATTTAAGCAATAGTTATTGGGTTCGTCTGAACTTATGACTACTACGGTAATACCTCCGCCCCTACCAACCCCGATTTCTTATAAATCCATGGGGGCTTTACATAGAAACAAAATAGAGAATATGTGGTGAAGCATATAAAACAAACCAACTAAACCAATGTCCATTTCTCATTAGATTTAGCCACTTTAAGCCAAATGTAACAACTTACAAAGCCAAGTGTAACACTTACAATGAAGTACGATTTCCACAACTCTTATAATCTCTGTTTTTCTGTTGTTCGCCTATTAGTATCAGTACGTCCCCTGGAAAAGAAATTAAGACTAGTTTAAGGGTTTCACTGAAAAAAGAGAGAGTAGAGTTAGAGGAAGAATCGTGATGGCGGTCGGAATCGCGCCTTCTACGGCAAGTTCCACAGCGGAATCCGGCAACGGAGGCGGAATGAGATGGTTTTCTAGCGTGGTAGTAGGTGCTGGGAAAAAAGCATTGATAATCAAAAGAGTAGATTGAGGGAGGCTGAGAAAGTTACACACCTTATCTGTTGGGGCCTAAATAGTTTATTTCTTAAATAGTTCGAGTCATCAATAGCAAGGTGAGTAATTCTTGGAGGGAGGGAGCCGAGGGTCTATCGGAAACAATCTTTCTACCCAGGGTAGAGGTAAGGTCTGCATATAAACTGTCCTCCCAAAACTCCTCTAGTGGGATTATACTAGGTTGTTGTTGTTGTTGAGTTTTGAGAATAAAGAATCTTTCATTAGAAAACGGTTTAGTTCTTTAGTGAGTCCATTCAGCTGAAATTCCAATTAATCGGATCAGTTTGTGCTTACTTTTTCCTTTTATTCTTTTCGGGATTTGTTTTGCCATTTTTTTCCTGCATCGTTTACTTTATTTTTGTCTATCACTTTTAGTTTTTAGCTTTAGTTCGTATGGCCTATGGAAGGAGAGCCTTTGGAGTGGAGCAACAGTTAAAGTTGTTTTCGTGTGACTACAGGTCACGGGTTTGAGATGTGAAAATAATTATTAATATTTCTATTAGGGTAAGCTATCTACATTATAACTATTATGGCGTGGCCATTCATCTAACTTTACGTGAGTATGTGATACTTTATGCACCACTATGCCCTCTAACTTCTAATGGTCTATAAAAGGGGTTCTCTGTTGTTGAATTTATAATGTTCACTCTTTAATAGTTTGGCAGGAGATATTTTGTCTAAATTTTCAAGGGTATTATCACTTTTAGTCATTTTTTCAATTTTCAAATGGAACAAATAATGGGCCATTTTTAAAAGTGCAAAATGGAATTCAAACTAATTAGGTACTAGTAGTATCTAACTTCATTTTGGACAATTTCGACTTAATTTGAGTGAGTTTTGTGGTTTTACAAATCTAAGAGCAAAACCGACGAGTGACAAATTAATCACTTCATTATTATTAATATGTTTTTACAAATTAATCAATTAAACTATATGTCTAAGTGACAAGAGAAATTTTTATTTCATGTGTAACTAACCTTGTGCGAGGCTTCCTTTTCAAGTAATAAAGGAGCCTCACTCATATAAGTAGTGTTGGTCATGTAAAATATAAAATAAATCTTATATGTCAAATTAGTTTCATTTTTCTCAACTTTTGTTATTGCAAATACACGGACCACCCCCCCCCCCCC
>AWOL01S0010080.1:45544-83692 GCA_000715115.1 Nicotiana otophora
CGGATATTTGTAGATATTTTTGCATTAGTGATAAAATAATGTCAGTTTCAATGGATAATGCTACTAGTAACACAAATGTTGTAGCCTTGCTTACCACTACACTAAGTCCTGCATTTAGTAACATTTTTCATGTTAGATGTATTTGTCATATTTACCATTTAATTATGGGCGATGGTATGCGAATTTTAAATGTTGAAATTGAAAAGGTTAAAATGGCTCTTAATTGATTTTTTTATTCAAACCGTAGAAGTAAACTTAGAGAATATTTTAAAAGATGCGATGAATTTGGCCTAAGAGAAAGAAAGGTTCCTAAACCTTGTCCAACTAGATGGAATTACATGTATGAAAGTTTAGTTGTTGCATATGAATATAGAAACCCCATAAACTCAACATTTAATGCTCATGTAAGTGATGATGATGAGCACCTTACAAATACAGATTGAGCTAATGTTAAAATGCTTGTAGATGTTTTAGAAAAATTTCATATTGCTACAAATGAATTTTCTGGGCAATATTATCCTACTATTTCTAACTGTTTAGTTTATATTGCATAACTTGCAAATTTGTTTGATCATTTTTTAGAGGGTGGGGAAATTTATCAACTTGCTATTGATTCTATGAGAAAAAAGTTTTAAAATATTTTTTCCTTATTCACCCTATTTATGGTGTTGCTGCATTGTTAAATCCTACTATGAAATTAGAAGGTCCTCAATTTTGGTATGAAACTATTTATAATGGTTTAGCACTTGAAGATGAGGAGTTATCTAAACTTCCGAACGCAATAGCCTCAATTAAAATAAATGTTCAAACTATTTATAATGCTTATCAAGTTGCATTAGAGCATGCTAGACCAAATGTTCCAACTCCTTCTTCTTCTAGTTCCCAATCATCTAAAAGAACTGCAGGAGTAAGAGCACTTAGTGCTTGGGCGGGGTTCAGAGGTTCTCAAGATACTAGTACTAGTGATTTTTCACAACTAAATGAGCTTGAAGTTTATTTATCACAGGGAATTGAGGAAGTGAATCCTGACGGCTCCTTTAATATTTTGGAATGGTGGAAGGACAAAGAAAAATACTTTCCGATTCTTTCAAGGATGGCCCGAGACATTTTAACTATTCAAGCTTCAACAGTGGCATCAGAGGGCGCTTTCAGTCAAGCAAGACTTCAACTCGGTGATTATAGAGCGTCTATGAGGGAGAGCTTGGAAAAATCAGTACTTTTCAGAGATTGGATCCGTTCGGAAAGAAGAAATTTTGGACTTGCTGAATCACAACCAGAGGTAGACGAAACTTACGAAGAAATGCTAGCTGAACTTGCGGAGGATGCTGCTTCGCTCGGAAGCGGTGATGACTAAGCTTCTTTTCCGCCACCACCAACGAAAATTCCTCCGGACCTTGAAGGATTTATAAAATTTATAAGAGATACCATGTAACTTATATGAACAAAAATTAATATGTAACTTGTATTTTGGCACATCTCGATTAGTTTCTTTTTCTTCTCAATGGTGGTATTAGCACCTTGTTGTGCTCATTCCATAGGGGGGAGGAAGACTAAGAATGATATTGCCATATATTTTTAATGCTATAATAAAATTATAACGCATTGCTTTGAATATCTCTTTAAAATATTTTTGTCTTTAAATATGAGTTAAAAAATTTAGGTCACAATTCTATAATATAATTTACAAGAAATTGCCTTAGATATTGTTATTACCATTTTTTCTCTAACTTCTATAAAAAATATTTAAAAAATAGAAAGTATTCATTGGGCCTACTTGGGCCTACTTAACCCGAGACCGTTAGTTCGTGGTCCCGGTCTCTTGTCGGTTCCAACAAGAAGCCCGCGAAGCCTGAGACCACTTAGGACCGGCCCACTTAGGACCAAGGTCACGAAGCCCACTTAGGACCGGGCCCGACCCACATGCCACCCTTACGGGGTGCTATGTCAGATTCAAGTGTTCACGCGATATAAAGTGTCTATATGGTCATCTGGTAAGTTGGAGTGTGAGATACATCTCGGGCCAACTTTAGGTGTCTCTTTATGTATTTTGCCTTCTTTTTAAAGGCAGCATCATCTTCCGCTCCATCACCTTCGATTTTCACCGGTTCCCAAACATCATAGGCACCAAGCAATGCCTTCATTCCGATATACCAATTTTCATAGTTCTCTTTTGTGAGCATAGGAACTTGAAATGAAGTTCCACTACTATTTATCATTTTCTCT
This sequence comes from Nicotiana otophora, assembly GCA_000715115.1. Taxonomy (NCBI): domain Eukaryota; kingdom Viridiplantae; phylum Streptophyta; class Magnoliopsida; order Solanales; family Solanaceae; genus Nicotiana; species Nicotiana otophora. Next base: position 47,768 of record AWOL01S0010080.1, read on the forward strand.
CCAAGTTTGGTTGTCTCTCAAATATATCGGCTCTAACATCACAATGTTAGAAAATTTGAGATAGCAAGACAATACAAAAAAATACTCAAAACTCACAAAGAAGAAAGTGGAGGAAATGATGATTTCTATTCAACTTGACTTGCTCCAAATGACTAGGAATACATGACTATTTATAGGAAAAATCTTTCATGTATCGAGCATACACTACATGTAAACATAATAACTAAGTCCACACCTCACATCTTTCAAGGTACATGAATGACACAATTAAATATCGTATCTTTCAAATTACATCAATGTGTTTATACTCTAATACATGTACTAAATTAATATTCTAGTTCATCAACTAATGTAGACAAATATAAATAAATGTAAAACAAATTTATTATTTTCACATTTCAACAAATTGTACGACCATTCTCCCAATATGCTCCTAGTTTTATTGTAAACTTTTTTATTATTAATTCAGTCAAATAAAAGTCTTTGTTTGAGTACACAAAGAATTATACAAATAAATATGACTTATTTTAGATTATAAGTTTTAAAAGCGCCTTTCTTCGCTTCTTAAACTCCATACTATCACACAAATTGGAACTGTGGAGTATGAAATAATCAAATGAATACTATGTTCAGGTAAGAGGGGAAAATGCAGATATTCGATTAAAAGAACTGAAATAGATTCACTTTTTCTGGAAGAAAACTATGATACAGAAATTGACAAAGAATAAAGCTACAATATTTACACAAAATTTAGTTAGTTTGGACCCCAACAGCTCAAATACATTACAGTTCTCAGCGACTCCTCTGCTAGTTTTCGCCTGTTATTAGCACTGCCCGCATTCCCTTCATTAGCTCCTTCTGCAAAATCTCCTTTTCCCTTTTTGTGTGACGAATCAGTAGAGTACTCACGTTTCTGGAACCTATCTTTGACTTCTGTAATTGCTTCTTGTGCTAATGTTTGCTGTAGTAGGACTTTGCTCATGTTTCTTACTATATTAAGAAATTGCAAGTTTCTAATTCTGATGTGGAGAGTTGTTTTGAGAAGATATGGATATACAAATATAGATGTTGTATAAAGGAGTCAGTGAAGCATTATATATGCAACTGCAGCAGATATTTGATGAAGGGGAGCTTCGGAGTAACAGTAAACTTATATCCGTGATAGGTCACAAGTTTAAATCGTGAAAATAGTCATTAACTCTTGTATAGGGTAGGTTGTCTACATCACACTCTTTAGGGTGCGATAATTTCTCAGATCTTGCATGAACACGAGATGCTTAATTTGTACACTAGGCTGTTTTTGTTTTTTGGCAGTAAATACCGTTATCTCCGTGTGACTTATAAGTTCAAATTGTGAAAAACAGCCACTAGTCCTTACATTATGGTAGACGGTCTACATTACACTCCCTGAGGTACGGCCCAATTCTTCGAATCCTGCATGAATACAAGATGATTTGCACACTTTTTTTTTCTCGGATATTTGATGATGCAAATATACAAAGTGAAAAGCAGTATGTGCATGTGCTTGAGTATTTTTTTTTATGTTACCAAATTAATTTATTATTGACAGTTTCCCCTTTATAGTATGTTTAGGACGTAAAAGTATCTGATACTCCGTGCTTAGCCGTTAAACTCAACATTAATATTCTTTCTCTGGGAGGACAGTAGAAGGCTTGCAGCTTGTCAGAAGATTCGGAGTTATCACTAGCCAAGAAATTTATATGCATTTGTATATCCTATCTCAGAGTCCCTAGGTTTTGAAAAATTAATAATTTTACATATAAATTCATGTTGCTTCTTAGTTATTTTCTGTATCTTAATTTATGTTTTTTTCTGTCTGTTCTGAAAAGAATATTTATTTTTTATTATAAATAATTTAATTTTAAACTTTTTATTTTACTCTTAATAAGATGATTTAAAGTGAAACGAAAGTCTACCGACATATTTTAAGCCATAAGTTTGTCAAGCTTTCTTTTTTTAAATTTCATGATCAATCAAATACAGTACATTTTAAAACAAAGAAATGTACATTTTAGAATGAAGATTATCCAAGAACTGCATTGCCCCCATGTTGTCTCCACAGGTATTGGAGGATATTAGCACGTGAAACCTTTTTATAAGCTGGTTTTATATTACAACGGTTGTACTTCATTAGGGTGTACAAGGGATAAGATGAACACATAGACATGTCACGAGATTCGAGAATATCTATGTTTGCAAGTGGCTGCTTCTTTTCTTTTTCTGTGCTTATAAAGAATTTGCATAAAAAGGGACTTGCAAGTTGGAATATAAATCAATTCTAAATCTAATTTAATCGGGCTCTATTATGAATATCAAATATACAGTCCATCTATGATGTCGGTAATGTCATCATTTTACCTATAGTCTGACCGATTTTGTAAATTACACCAACTCCCGACAGTTACCAACTACCCTTAATTAGGATTGAAATGCCCTCGATCGACTCTTAAGATTTGCCTACTTAGTGTGGTAGTAGTATTTTTTTCTTCTCCGAAAACAGCAGAATTCAATTCCCCACCTTGTGATCCCCTCGCCCATTTTCCTTTGAAAAAAAAAACCCTATATTTTGTTCTGCACCACAGTTGCATAGGGCTGCACCCTATTTCTATTGCTTGTGAAGCAGAAGCAACAGTAACTTAGGGGAACACTCAGAAAAACATAGTAAGCACAAAATTTGGATTGGTATAAATCTGGACTGTGGTGAGTGGCTAAAAAAATAGAAAATGCACAGATAGATAAAAATGTGATTTATCTGAAATTTCAAGTGACAGAAAATGCAAGTTTAAAAACCAAGAATTTAGGCTCAAACATTTGCCTATAAAAGGTTTACTGTTCATAAATAGAGAGAGGCCTTCAAGGTTCTCCAGTATCATATACCGAGTAATTCAACTAACACATTTACACTAAAATTTACCAGGAAATTCCCTATGCAGATACTGAAATGTCAATGTCATTATATCGCACACGAACCATCATTTTTCATCTACTACACCACAGACTTAATATGGAGGTTGTGGTAGAAGCAAACTTTGAACGACGAGAGATAACAGAATCAACTGAGATGAGAAATGTCAACTTCATCAGGAATTTTGAATGTGTCTGCTGCCCCAAACTTCCTCTGCTCTTCCACCACCGAATCCTCCTCACCACTATCCCCGTCATCACCATCATGATTGACATGGCTTGAAGGGTCGTGCATACTTTTGGATCTGCAACCATGGGTTGCAAGCATCTTAACCTGGCCAAGATGAGCGATTTCTACCACAACGGTGTCATCATCTACAGGGAGGGGTTGCTTCCATGGTTCCCCATCAATCCTCATGAATGTGTGGTCAGCTGCGCCCTTATGGAACTCAAACCGAATTCTATGTGCCTACAAACAGGGTAATTGAACAAAAAATTCAAATGATATATTTGAACATGTCTTGGGAAGTTCTATGGATCTTATATTCAATCAGTTCAGCTTTTTCATCCTAGTACGATATTCAATTAGTTCAACCTTTTCATCCTAGTACGTATTGATCTTATATTTAATCAGTTGTAAGGATCTTATATGCAATATGGAATTTAACATGTGGACCACCTTGCACCAACTGACGATTGATCACTGAATAATAACACCCGATTGCTAAATATGATTATGGTATGTCCATACGCACTTATATTAATAAGAACAAATTAATATTCCAAACCTGTGCAAGCCGCGTCCCATGCCCATTTGGAGCAAGAAGAACCATTCCATGCCAAGCATCTCTAAAGCCCACAACTTCAAGATGGCCATCATCAACAAATGGTGGAGTCAAGTCCCTCTGTCCATTACAATGATTAGTACATGAACATTAATATAAACTTGAGCAGGAAAAAGGTGAAATAGATAAAGTTTTTAAGACGGAAATCTATTGATATCATCACACACGCACATACAAAAATCTCAGACATGTGAACACACAAAGAAAACAGAAAAAAAAATGGTAGATGGCGGAAGAAGCAATCGAGTACATACATCTCGACGTTTGTTGCTATTTGGTGTTCCCCAAGGATTCAGTCCACCAGAAAAGCTAGGCAGGTTTAGGCAAACAATTGACCTGATACTGCAAGTACAATCGGACAAGAAAACTGTTTATAACTCAAACGTTGTCGTGTTTAGCAATCAACTTGCAAAATCTAGAGATAGACGCAACAGTGCAGCCTGAATTATACTATAGGAGAAAAGCCAGAATCTTTTATTTGAATAGAGACACAAAAAAGAGAATATCTGGTGCTCCTCTAAATTTCCTACATTACAACAAATAATAGATGCACCTGTGAGGGATGTGAAGGTCCTGCCATTCACCTTGCTTTTTCATTATCTTAACCTTGGCCAGTTGAGCTATGTTCCTGCAGCAAATGCAAACCCGTATATTCTCATAACATATACCATCAAAGAGGTGATGGTAAAGATAATGAATTCTGTCAATATTTACTTGACCATTGTTCTTTCCTATTGATATTTTCAAAAGCATGATCACTCTCCTATTTGCATACATTATCGGCAGAAGTTATGCACAAAACAGGAAATCCCTGATAGCTGCGCAATTTGAAGTTTTTCCTTTCTATATCTCATTGTAGGTTGTCCTGTTGCTGGGCATGGGTACGTAAGCAAGGATTCACAATTTACTGCATTTACTTAAGCAAGGTTTCACAAACTACTGCAATTAAATATAACTGACTGCTAGTTATAATGTTAAAAAACTTTTACAGTGTTTAGAAGAGTAGTTCTTTTAAGAAAGTGGACATAATTTTATGACATACTAAAAAAGAAAGTAGAAACTGAATGGAACAAATCCCTACAAATGAAATAGGGATTGAAAGAGTAAATATTCGCCCACGAAAACTTTTTCTTATTGCAAAATTTAGGACAATACAATAAAGGGAGGATCAGACCCATAGCAGTTACTGAGTTCTTCACAGATTATGGGTTTTCATGTTTCCAGTTATAAGTTAAGGGAATATATGAGTATTTAAAGTTAGCATAAAAGGAGAACGCACCATGCAATAATGGGATATAAATTAAAAGCTGAGTAGAAATAAATTTCTGAAAGTTAAGTTGGGGGTTCAATCCTACAAAAATGCACAAAACATTTTTGACTATTTGATAGAGTTATGATATTTGGCCCAGCCACCACCATTATAAAATAAAAAAATATACATATAACAAAGTCTTCTTGGTTATCTGAGGAGAGTTAACTAAATTGATCGTATCTAGCTAATTAATTTCCTTAGGTACTCGAAATGGCATAGATTCAATTACAAGTATTCAAATTTTCAGAAAAAAAGGGATCTACAAGAAGTTATGTATTAAAATACACTGCAGTTTCACCTTGAAGAAGGATGAAAAAGGGACGCAAAAAACCATCCTTGTGTACATCCAAGCCTTGCATATGTACTCTAAGGAGAAAGCCAGAAAAACCATAAGGCAAACTTCGACAAGTGATACCTAATGTAGAAGAATAGGAAATGCATGTTCACGATGTAATACAGGGTTATATAAGCAAACAGTAAAGCAGGAGACCAAAGGCTTTTAATCTCGGAGAATGCTAAACCACTACCTCAAGCAAAAAATGCACAACAACTTCATTTAAGCATGAGCACCGACACAAGAGAATCAATTCCATTTACTTATAAATAATAAGCAGAACAGATATCCATTTTCTGTTAGTACACAATGTCATAGCAACAATATTGTCAATGTTCGTTAGCAATTTTAAATTGGCCCATATTGCTAAACTGTGTTAACCCCAAGAGCAAGGTGAGGAGTTCTTGGAGGGAGGGAGCTGAGGGTCTATCGGAAACAGCCTCTCTACCTCAGGGTAGGGGTAAGGTCTACGTACACACTACCCTCCTCAGACCCCACTAGTGGGATTATACTGGGTTGTTGTTGTTGCTAAACTGTGTTAACAAACTTACATCATTTAGTACTATTCTATTTGCAATTTATTATGCTTTGCTTTTTCGTTTTGGATAAAGAAGAAAATGTTATGAAAAAAGTGAGTGAAAAGTAAAAAGGGAGAATGTCCATAATTACGTAACAGATAATGCAGTTTAAATACTGCTGGTTGATTGATATATATATATTTAATGATATTAATGGTCATATAACAATCAAGAATGGTCATATACACAATGACAATTAACAGAACCAAAATCCGTCGATATGCAAATCAACACTAATCCAAAATGGCATCATCTTAAAATGATCCTGCCTTGAGGTAGCAATACTAAATTATTCACAAACTAGAATGAAGTGGAAAATATACCTCCCCACCAGAATATTTTTGGTCAGGCAATCAATTAAATGCACTTTCCATTTCTTCGCGTGTACAAACTAACTTTCAAGAAAATGATCCCTCTATCATATGCCAATTATTTCTATAGAATTATCATGCATATTCTTCACGACTAGAAGACAAGTCCCTCGAGATCCTAACAATGACTCATGACATTGATTCATGAGGATTCCTAGAAGCAAGTTTCTCCTAAGACAAAGATGGATCACAGGTTAATGAAAATAACACAAGTACCATGAACAGAAACGGATGGAAAACAGTCCCCATTAGTGTAATAGATCTTAGAAGCAAAATGTATAGCCTAACTATGAAACAAAATGACATACCACTAGGAAGCAAAAGCTCCATAACTTTGAATCTTCTCATAGATATCTCTAGTAATCGCACACCAATTTCCCTCTCAAACTTGAATCCAAAATAAACTAGGAAAAACCTTCTTAAACAGTCCCTAACATCCTCCTTTTATTCCAATCGCCTAATCCTCTAATGACCTAGCTTAGGATAATGAGAGCTTCTCTTTTGCATTCTTCTCTAGTCCATTTTAAGCTAAATTTTAAACTGTCTTCGGACTCAACAAGGGAGATATAAAGCATGAGGCCCGATCTCTCCATATCTTAATAAGCTGACATCCATAACAAAGTTAAAATTCTGAAAACCTTTTTCTTTCACCCCATGTCTGAAAAATGAAGATGCAGATTAGCCCTACCCAGAGATTGAAGATCTCCATAAATCCATTCCTGCCCTCCTGGGCAAGAACCATTGCATCTTCACCTATCGGTTTTGTGAGCTCAGTTAATTGCTAACCTTCACAATAATTTTGCTTTTTCTACTTTTTCGGGTAGCACAAAACTCAAATCTATTGAGTATATGAAAACTAGAATCTTTCGCAATAAAGAGGCGTTACTGCGAAAGGACACACATGATCAGACAATATATGAAAATGGAGCCAAGTCATATTAATTCCTCATATTCAAGAACAAATATATGAAAATGGAGCCAAGTCTTAATCCTGACGTTCACTTCAATACCTGATTGATAAGCTGGTTTTTGAATTTTTCTGGATGCATCTTTCTTTCTGAATGAAATGCATATGATACTTGTGCATCCATCCCTGATGACACAGAATTTAATATTAGATGTAGTACCAGATAAACAATAGTGCAAGTAGCATAGTACCTTCAAACTACACTTGGCTTTCAGTTTTTGGCTTGAGAGATAACTCGTAGCCACCTTATTTGTCAACTACAATACTAGGTTTCTTTTGCATCTAAATAGATGTTGTTATTCACTAAAATCATTGGCCAATGCAGGCTTTCTGGGTCGCATTACCGCTGACTTATTCCAAAAATTCATCAATGATCAATAGCTCCTTTTCAGTTTTTTAATACAAAGAACTTCCTTTCTGGTTTCAAAATTTACATTAGAATTAATTGAGAACAAAACCATCCTAAAAGTACAGAGGTTATTCAAGTCATGACACAAGAATTGGTATTTGGAATGCTCACCTACCAATTATAGCTCATAACTCACGAAAATTTAATATTTGGCTAATAAATTGGAGTTCTTATGAAATGAAATACTAAAAAGGAAAGGTTGGTGGGTTTCTTAATTAGCAGGAATGCACCTTGAATTTTGACAGTTAGATAGGAGGTCAATGTAAGAAGGGCAATTTATTTGGCCTTAAAAATAGGTGCAGTGGTACTCACTTTCACATTGGCATAAGTGAGTTAAAATTGATCTGCACTGGTAACATTTACTCAAAAGATTATGCATATAAAAGGGGGGAAATTAAAGTTTAAATTGTAGCAAGCTTAAATGTGGAAAAGAATTCATTTCTTCACTAGTTAAGACAGTTTTCTGTTTTCTGTTTATCATATATTTATGATTAACCACAAGATAGTATAACACTATTTTGCAAACTGCTTGTCTCAAAAAGGTAGCATAAAATAATTCCAACCTCATGTAAGATTCCTATTTGATCTTACCAAATATGGCAGGAAAAAAATGAAAATTTTGGATGGCTTTCAAGAACGTATTTCACAATCAGGAGAATATGCCTTACCCATGCTGAAATAATTCCAGAATCCTCCACGAAATGTATGGTATCCTTCCTGTGGGATATTAAATAGTTAAAAGAAAAAAAAAAGAGAAAAAGAGGAGCTTATCCTCTTCATTTCAACAAAGGTAAGGCTTTGTACCAGACAAGAAATGAAATGAGTCTCAAAACCCACGAATTACACATGCATGTGTCACCTAGTCATTTAATCAATTTAGAATTTGAGTAGGAATATCACAGTGGAAATACATACAAAGCCTGAAGCTGGACCTCATCGGTGCAAGTAAATGCATACAAACCCACTTGGAAAATTATTAAGTGTAATGAATGTGGAAGCAGTATACTTATAATAGATTCAGGTTCCTATATGTGTTGTAGTCTTTCAATTTGCATATAATCAGTGGTAAATTTGCGCCTTCTTTTCTAGTGAAGATTATATAGAGTATTTCAATTAAATGATTTACATTCAAAAAGGAAATAGGTCAATAATTAGCACACTGCAAGCCATTGTAATATTATGAATATCCCAATCCAACCACATCCTCTTTTCCAAATGAAGATGCCTTCACCTTTAATATAGAAAAGGAAAAGAGCGAAAACAAAAGAATGGCTTAAGATAATATCACAATTTGATTTATGGAGAAGGAGCTCCATATCATCATAACCAGGTTTTCATACAGTCAAGGGTCACAAAGAACGTGACACCAAAAAGAGAAGTACACTGTGACAGGGGCCTTAGCCACACATGATAGATGGAGCTAGACTAGTATGATTCTGTAATTTGTTCATGTTTGAAAACAGAAATTCCATTATATATAGCTCTTACCACATTAAGATCGTCAGATGAAGACACCCGGTGAAACGCATGCAACGAATGAGGCAATTCAAGTGGTGCAATAGGATCACAAGAACCCTCTTTTGGTGCTCTCATCCTCATTAGAATGTGCCAACTGCTTTAACAGAAAATCTTTCAATATTTGCTGATTGCTCTCAATCAGTGTCATCAATTAAACTATAAATCACATATGTTCTGAATACAGTATAAAATAAGACCAATCATCAAACCTTAATAAGAATATCCAATAGAGCAGTACTAGAACTACCACATAACTTCTTTTTGATAGAGCAGAACTTCCATAGAACTTAAAAAGTTGTGAAGTTCTGAAATAGTTTGTCATGGTTGTGCAATATTATAGCTAAAAGATTAATATCCGACATAAATGGTATTTTTAAAACTATGTCTATTAGTTTTCGAACATATAATTGTCCTTAACACGGCCATAAAGCAAAAGAGTTTTGGAAATATCAACACTGAGGGATTGCTAATGTTACTTCTATTTTGTGAATTAAGTTTTCATGTTACCAACTTTCTCACTTTAAACAGAATATCTACAAAATATGGCCCCATTTAATAGTGCGCGAAAGAATAAAAAAGGGCGTATATGCTTCTAGTATCACCTTTTTTGTTTACTGCAGAGTAAACTACAGACCTACAAATATATGAGCAACTAGACATCACGTACGCCATTCCAAATATCTGTCAAATGCGTGCTAGACTTTCACGATTTCATCAACCGGATTAGCATACTCATCTATCCCAACTTAAGACTCATGAACTATTGTCCAATTCCGCAGGAAAAAAATATCTTTAAGAAAGATAAAAAGGAATAGTACAGATAAGACGTAGGGCCTACTCTTTTACTTCTCAATATTACTTTTTTCCTTTTCTTTTCATTCTAGAAAAAAAAGAAAAGATAAGAAACATTTTACTACTCATGATCCCTACATGATCTGCATTTACATTCACTATAAATTACTCTCATCTCAGTAACTATAAACGGGATACTCAAGTTTGGTTAGAGCATACAATAACTCCAGTTTGAACCAGCCACCGGCAAGACTCCTACTGAAAAATTGAATCTCATTTCAAGGGACCAAATTTCGATTTGAAAAGCTCACAGAGTCACTTTGATATACATGAACTAACTCAAAGAATATTGGACCATTTGAATGGAGTAACCTGTCTATCTTCATTTCTTTTGCATCCATTACTTGCTTCATGAATGAGATAACCGAGTTCTTGTCAGTTCCTGGATTCTTCTTGCCCTGCCAATAACCACAAAATGCATATTACATGGTGTATCATCCTCTAGTGAATACACATCAATGCAATACAGATGAAATAAACTTGAAACCAAGCAACTAACTTAAGCGAGACCGTCTATGTGCTGGTTTGTCTACAAGAGTTTCATGTGATTAATCGGTAATTTCATGATAGCATAAGCTAAACTAAGAAAGTAATTACACAGTGAGATAGCAGTAAGCATTTTAAAACTTCTCACACAATTCTACTGACAGCAATCATTGACAGAAAAAGATATCCAAAACATATTGAGCTGTTCTAAAGATCCTTACCCAACCAAAAGCAAATGGAAGGTTGTTTCCAGTTCCCAAAGGCACAGTAGCAATTGGTGGTGGCTGAGATAGTTTGAGATCAGATACAACTCCAAGAAGCCAGCCAGCTGTGCCATCTCCACCTGCAACCTAATAAACAATTGTGTCAGTGCTATATGCTACAAAATAATCATCTGGTAAATACTGATCCATCACCATTGTTTAGAAATAAGAAACTACTTAAAAGAAACTCTTTAGAAATAATAAACTACTTAAAAGTGTTGTACTCACAATTATCCTCAGTCTCTCCTCAAGTTTGGTGGCAAATTCATCACCATTGTTCTTTAGCTTTTCTAGATTCAAATACAGTCTCCGTAAAACACTATCAGGGGTTTCTTCTCCCAAATCAAAAACCTGAAAAGTTAGATGTAACTATATGAGAGATCTGCTTAAAACCATGAAATTAGAACTGAAAGAACAGAAAAGACAAAATGATATAAGAGAGCCATACTACTTATATATCAGGCTTAAAAAGAAACAGAGAAGTGGTGTTTCTAAATTCTACACCCCATTAAAATATGGTGGTACTGTTCACAACCTGACCAAAAGTTCTATGACTTTTCAATTGAGAAATGGTAAAAGATGACTCAAAACAGAATTTATTTCAATTTCTCTCACACACTTTACATTCAACAAGCTTTGGTATGTGAATCAAGGCAACCAGCTTCAATACCTGATATTTGTTAAGAAGTGATCGATATGTATGAAGAAGATCTCCACCAAGTTGACCTCCACTTTTAGAGTTGATGAATACTAGCACAGGGCATGTAGGTACATCAGGCAACTGTAAATCTTCACTCTGACTTGCATCCGGTGCAAGTATATAGGTAGGAATATAGAACTCTCTCTCTAGGTTTCCGTTGGAGTTGCTTTCGGGAGAGGCCATAAATAATGCTACCTGCAGACCAAGAGGAGTTGGCGTAACCAAATTTAGGATAAGAAGAAACCACCGCGCCAGTTCATTTACATGACTATGCTACTTCTTATATGTACAGTCAATCAAACAATTAATCAATTATCCCTCAATCTCAAATTAGTTAAACTCAGCTATATGAATCCTCTATATCCATGTTTTCTTCATTGGCGGTGTTCGGGTCACCTTTTGTGCAACTCTACTCATCCACCCGTCAGCCTGCTAAAACTCACAAGAGTAGCTGCCAGGTAAACTTGCATATCAAGGTTGGACTAGGTGGGCTCATACTAAGTATTGTAGGTAGAATTCGAACTTGAGATCTCTAGGTTATTAATCCTACATTTCAACTACTCAGTCATCTGCCATCCCCTTAGGCATATGAATCCTCCATTTCATAGTTTTAACTATTTTACGTGGTAATTAACTTACTACAACTCTCCTCCTTAATCAGGGATTCAAAAGGGCTATCTTTTTCACATAGGTGGAGACGCAGAGTTATATAAAAGAAAAAAATGATAAAAATGAAGAAACGATAGCTAGGGAATGAAGTCATTGAACGTATAGAATTAGGGTATTCACTTTGCGTAAAACTCATAATAGGACATTTAATAACACATATTGCGTAGAAGATGTTAAGAATGGATAGTTAACCTAACTCAACTCCAAAAGGTAGCCGAAGTGGCGAGAATTGTCCAAACTACATAAAGAGAATACAATCCATACCCTCAAGCAATGAAGGACTCTAATACCTATCACATGCTCCGGGCTAGATATCTGGAGCATGGATGATATATCATGGAGCCCAACATTACCGCATTAGGTAACCCAACATCAGGATGAATCTCGCGTTTTCGCTCTAATAATATGTTAAGAAAACTGACTTTGAACCTAATTCAAACCTAAAGCTGCCTCAAGCAGTGAGGATTTCACAAGAGCATATAACGAGACTACAATCAATACTCTCAAATAATACGGGATACCAGAAGACACTGAATTTTCATATCCAATTGGCCAACATTTCCTTCCAATATTCAAGAAATAAAGAGTGACACATACAAAAGTAGGCACACATTTGGCTAGCTAAAAAGCCGAAAAACAACAACATTTTCAAGAGGAGATCAAGTAATTACATCTTAATATGCAATTTAAATAATAAACAACGATAACGAGGAATGCAAATAGATTGATCACGCGAAATTGATGAAATTAAAACTTGCTTTTGATTCCAGTCATACTAAAATAAATAATAGATAAAAAAAGCAAAGCGAATGATTTTGGTTGAGAAATAGGGAGCGAAGAGAGAATTTTACCTGAGAAAACAGAGGATTATTTGATTGAGAAATTCCAGCGGAATCAGAATATGCAACAACTTTTGGGAGGAGAATTGACTTAACTCGGATCTAAAATTAGCCAATGAGAATGAGAATTAATCAATTAATAGAGGCGTGATACAGACATGTGGGGGGAAGGTTGACTGATTATCAGATATTTACATCAACTTTTGGTTAATTATGTAAATAAATACATATTAATTGTTCACATGGTTTCGACTTTTCGTTGGTTAATAACTTCCTTTGCTAAGCAACTCATGAGTCATTAGCATGTGGATATTATTATTATTATTATATAATTAAGGGGAGGCGGGAACTGAAGAGTTCTGAATTAGTTGGATACGTGTCTGTGCGTTTTGTTTTTTTTTAAAATTTATATGAACCTATTTTCTTTTTAGTTCGTGTAAAAAAGAATGACATATTTCCTTATTTGGAAACAATTTACCTTTATGCAATAATTTATAGCCACACAAAATATATGTGATTCATTCTACACCACAAATTAAAAAGTCATTTCTCTTTTCTTAAATTTCGTACACAATCAAATGGATTCACATAAATTGAAACAGAGCAAATATTTTTTTTTTTTTAAATTCTTACTTATGAAGACTAGTTAATAAGGGGGAGAGAAGAGAGGACAGTTGAAATTAATTTCTAATTTATTGTGTGAAAGACAATAAATTACTAGGTTAATTTTAGTATTTTAATTTTGTAGGTATGCAATTCGGTTAAGTTATTTCAATCTGATTCAATTATTCACGGTTAGGTCTATTGTCTTCTAGCAATTTTTTCAAGTAAATCGATAGATAGAGTGTAACTTATGAGCTTATTCAAACTCAGTAAACTAAGTAATTTTGACTCACATCCTACGTGTTAAGAAATTCACTAACAGCAAGTTTGAAAAGTCATCTGGATGAATTTGTATAAGTGGGTGTAATTCAAAAGTTTGTCATATTTGTACGGCCAAAGAATAAATTGATCAGCATAAAATTAGGTATAATTAAAGAGATATAATTACACTTTGTGATTCTCAAAATAAAGATGAGAATTAGTGGTAATTATACAAGGTAATTACAAGCCAATGTAACTTTTATAATTTTCTTTTAGTTTTTTTAAATATATTTAGTATTATTGTTTTTGTAATATTTCTCTTATTCTCCTTTTTCAATGTGTTGCTTATGGTGTGCTTTCATATAAATTTATGACTTTTCATGTTTTGCTTTTTTTTTTTTTTTTAAAATTCTCTTTATTTCTCTTAGCTGATAAACAACAATTTCATATCTTACTAGCTTTCTTTTCTATTTCATTAGTACAAATCATTATTAAAAAATGCCTTCTAAACTTCATATCTATCTTTTCATTATTTAAAAGTGCAACAAATCATAAATTTTATATTATATTCCTATGAGTTGGTAAAAGAATAAGATTCATAATTGAAGCTTTTATTATTATCTTAAATTAGGATGTTGGTTATCTAAAAGATAGTCAAGATACTGATTATTCTTTACGATATTATTTACTAACTTATAATTATTTAGTACTTTTATTTTTTTAAATAATATAGTTTAGATATCTAGTTATAAATAATATTTAATATTTTTACATATTAAAATTTGCTTATTTTGTCTTTTACTGGTTTAATTTTCTAATCATTATAATAAACTTTCTTATAAAAAAATACTTTCTAAGCTCTATCTACCTTTCTTATATTTATATATATATGAGTTGATAAAAAATAGTTCCTTATTGAAATTTTTATTAATAAGATATTATTATTTGTAAGCAGTGGCGTATCTAGGGGGTTCCATGGGGCACGTGAACCTATGCTCCCCGCCCTAAATCATTAATAGTAATATTATATTTTTTAAAATAATATTTAAATATATGTGTGTGCACTCATGCTCAAAGTATTATATGATATGATGATTATTGAGCGTACCTCTCTAGGTGAGGTTGTGAGTTCAAATCTTATATCAATCTTGTTATTTTTTCCTTTTTTTTTCTAGAAGTAGACGCCCATGGGAGATGGACATATCTGGTGTTATTTTGCGTATTAATTAAGTACTTTTTCTTTTTATTTCTTTTTTGTTTGATTAATTCTTTCAAAATTTTCACAAATTGGAATTCCTATTCTTCTTTTGTAGCTGTAAAATCTTATATGATTAAACAACATGTGTATATTAAAACTAGTAGCAGTGTATGATGTAACATATAGTCAATGGGTTCAACTGATCTCAATATTTTCAACATGAAAAATAGATATAGATGTAAGAATATTACTATTTAAAAAATAAAATTTGAACTTATAATTTCAAAAGTGTAATAGGTACGCAATCGTAAGAACTAAAGGTTGAACCCGTAAAATTTATATTCTGGATTTACTTCTTCTTAATAGTGCACCCATCCTGCCAAAATCCTAGATTCGCCTCTATTTGTAAGATACCATTATTTTTATTATACTATTTACTAATTTATAATTATTTAATATGTTTTTACAAAACAAGTTATTTATTTTAAGTACCTCTGATAAGCTAATCACATTCAAAGTATATAACAATATGCAAATATAGAACACAAAAAGTTATGCACCCTATCTCGATTAAGCAAGTCTCGTGCATGTAGTACATAAATGCGGCAAATAAATGATATGTACAGTTTAAGCATGTAATAGACCAACATCCATACCAATGCCCCAAAATAACATATATAAAAATGATATGCATTAAGTAGCATTTATATAAATATGTCTACATGAGTGAATATGTCTACATGAGTATGTAATGTCTATGCATGATAAAGATTCAAACTTTACATCAATTCGGTTCTTTCCAAATGTCCAACAATTCAGAAATTCGTCAGTTTCTCACAAACTTGTGCGCACACTACCGGCGAAATCCGGTGTTTAGTAACTCTAGAGCGGTGAATTCATATCCACATGTAACTGCACGGACAATTCAACATGCACAACATTAATCTGCACGGAATAACTCAATGTTATCATAATAAATCGCATGGACAACTCAACGTGCCAAATCATATCAATGCACAAGGACAACTCTGCGTGCCATAATCATATCAAATCGCACAGACAATTCAACGTGCCATAATCATATCAAATTGCTTGGACAACTCAACGTGCTATAATTATATCCGTGTGATAGATCAATATACACGATGTAATGCATATGAATAGTGCATGACTCTCAATAAATCATGTAATTCGACATACATTTAATATATCATGTTAAACTCGCATGTGAAAAGATGCCTACAACATGATACTAGCGCTTAAGAATGCACAAATAATCATGGCTGAGGGAATAATAATGATTAATATGTATGACTAGCAAGTAACTCAGGTGCATACATGAACCTATCACGTTAATTTAGCATGACAAGAATGCTCAAGTAGGGGCGGCTCGACATAATTGGGGCCTCAAACGTAACTAAAATTAGAGGACCAAATTTTTTATAATCGATTTCTTTAGTAATTATTTTTCAGTTAATAATATAGCTAGCTGGTTTATTCACTCTTGAGATGTTGTTGATCTTATGTATTTTTTTTTTTGAAAAATTTCTTTCCGTTGAGGCAATTGTTAGGCATTTAAAAAAGAATCAAGTCTTTTTATATAATTAAGTATATCGATTAGAGTATTATTTTTTACTTGTACTATTTTTCTTAACAATTTTAATTCAAAATATAAGTCTAAGTCATCCATATTAGATTGACTATTATGCTTTAAGGATCATCAAATGTTAACACAATATCATTTTTTTAAGTTCTCATCATTTAGCAATCTCAAACTTTTAGAATGATACTTATAGGTTTTAGTGGTCATAATGTAAAAACGGCAAAATGAAGGTTACATCAAAATTAAGTAAATCATAAACATATGTTTACTTTATTCGAGAGGACTTTTTCATCCCTGATGAGTCACATCAAATTCACAATAACAAAATTTTACTATAAAATACTTAAATTTTTTTTTAAAAAAATTAACATATAATCTATTCCTTTAAAAATTGGGATCCCTCGAAATTGGGGGCCCAATACATATGCCTTATTTGCCTAGGCTTTGAGCCGGTCCTATGCTCAAGTAATAATGCAATCAAGCATAGCATGCCACAAGTAAAAATATGTAACAAAAAGGCCTAAAAATATCACCCCAAGCATGGAAAATCTTGATATCTGCATTTAAATACACTCGTCACCTCGTATATATTATCCCCAAATACACAGCACATAGCAACAAGACCATTTTTAGAAAAACAAATCGCATCTAAGTCAACCAATATACTTACCCCTATCCCGAGCTATTCTTTAAAATTTGTCTTTTCTTGCTTCATATTCATCAAACGAGTTACCTCTAGCCCAAATAATGCTCTAAGACGTCAAATAAAGTCATAGGACTCAATTATCTAAGCAAAAAATATATTTTGGATGTATACGGTCGAAATAGATTTCAGACTTGACGTGTCCGGTACGGTTCGAAGGGTGGTATATCGAAGTAAGGTCCCGAAGAGAGCACGAACTAACCTAGAACCCGGGGAGGCCGGTCCGTGTTGAGATCGATATCATAATCAAACTCGAATAAGGATCGAACCATGACGCGGGTAGATCTATCGTGCTGATAATCCAAAAACTAACCTACATCGACCTGGAATCAATTATCGGGCTCGAACCAAGATCACAAGTTCGAGCCGAAATCAAGCTCGAACCACAATCGAGGATTCTAAGCAAGATCGATCTCGCAGACAAAAGCCGTTGTAATCCCACTAGAGGGAATCTTGGCAGAAATTATGGAAAAACTGATTTATCATGGGTCTCCCACCGAATGTTTATTTTTATTATGCTTGGATCCAAACCCCTTCACTATAAAAGGGCTTGGTTATCATTTCTGTAGAGGACATCTTTTTTTGAGATTTATATTATAATGAAAGTATTATTTCCTCTACAAAAAAGAGTGGTTATTCCAGTTTCTTAGATTGATTCTATTTGTTAAATCCTAAGGTTCACTATTCTTGATTTCTTTGTCTAGATTACATTCTCCCCGGTCTATATTCACATTTTATTTATCCTTGCATTTTGTATTAAGTTGCACCACATATCTTCGGAACTGCGTATAAATTCAACTCTATCCATTTTTTGGATAAACAGTTTGGCGCCCACCGTAGGGCCGAGGATAACAGTGGTCACTCATTTCCGAAAACATCTTCGATTCAGGGTTGACTACGAATAGCAACCGACTGAATGGATTCACCGACCGGTTACGAAGCCGGCCTTCAAGATGAAACCAACAACTTGGCACCACCCGAGATTCGAGCCGAAATACCACTGGATGTCAATTCACAAATTGCTTTGGAAGCAAGCCAGCGTTCCGAACCAGAAAGAAGCATTCAGGGCAGTTCTCGATCTATAGCCCAAGACACCCAAAGCCCAGGAGAAATCGGGGCAAGCTTACGCATGATCTTCGAAATGTTGCAAGCCCAACAAGTAGCGATAGCTCAGCTACAGAGCCAAAATCGTTCACATAGCAGGCTGGTTTCCAATCCACTTCGAGAAATCACCCCCAGAACAGAGCCTGTCATAGTGAAATCTAACGAGCAGGAATCGGGGACTACTCCCGGAATTACTAAATTGCTCGAAGAATTCACAAAACGAGTCGAAGCAAATGACAAGAGGGTGGAAACGTACAATTCCAGGGTCGACCAAATCCCAGGGTCTCCACCAATGATAAAAGGGCTTGATTCGAAAAAATTCATACAAAAGCCTTTTCCGTCGAGTGCGGCACCGAAGCCAATCCCCAAAAAATTCCATATGCCCGAAATTCCCAAATATAATGGTACGACAGATCCTAACGAACATGTCACCTCTTACACATGTGCCATAAAAGGCAATGATTTGGAAGATGATGAGATCGAATCCGTGCTGTTAAAAAAGTTCGGGGAGACCCTCTCGAAAGGAGCTATGATTTGGTACCACAATTTACCACCGAATTCCATTGATTCTTTTGCCATGTTAGCAGATTCGTTCGTAAAAGCGCATGCTGGTGCCATAAAGGTTGCAACGAGAAAATCAGACCTCTTCAAAGTAAAGAAAAGGCAGGGAGAAATGCTGAGGGAATTCGTATCCCGGTTTCAAATGGAACGCATGGAATTACCCCCGGTCACAGACAACTGGGCCGCACAAGCTTTCACCCAAGGGTTGAATGAGCTAAGTTCGACAACATCACATAGGCTGAAACAAAATTTGATCGAGTATCCAGCGGTAACTTAGGCAGATGTGCACAACCGATATCAATCGAAAATTAGGGTCGAGGATGATCATTCGGGGTCCCCGTACGGACCTGTTTATCAGAACAAGACAGTTATTAATCGACCGTACGTCGTCGATCGAGTGAACAACGGTTTAACACGCAACGCAGTTTGGAACAATCAAAGAATTGATCGGGGACAAAATTCTCGGGGGCTTATGAGTAAGGGTGGCTTCGATAAATATGCCGAGCCTATAGAAGCACCTCGATTATCAGAATATAACTTCAGCATTGGTGCATCCGCCCTCGTGTCGGCCATCGAACGCATCGAAGACACTAAATGGCCTCAACCAATGCAGACTGATCCTGCCCGAAGAAATCCCAATCAAACGTGTGAATATCATGGTACCCATGGCCACAGAACGGAGGATTGCAAGCAACTGAGAGAGGAAATAGCTCGCCTATTTAACAAAGGGCATCTTCGGGAGTTTCTGAGCGATAAGGCAAAGAGCCATTTTAGAAGTAGGGATTTCAGCAAGCAAAACGAGCAAGAAGAACCACAACACATTATCCACATGATCATCGGCGGCATCGATACTCCCCGGGGACCAATGCTTAAACGCACGAAAACATCGATGGTGAGGGAAAAACGATCTCGGACTCAAGATTACGCACCCATGGGGACTCTGTCCTTTGGTGATGAAGATGCAGAGGGGGTCATCCAATCTCACAATGACACGCTGGTAATATACATACTCGTAAATAAAACTAAAATTAAGTGTGTGTTGATCGATCCAGGTAGCTCGGCCAACATCATCCAATTGAAGGTAGTGGAGCAGCTCGGCCTGCAGGATCAGATCGTACCTGCAACTCTGGTCCTAAACGGGTTCTATATGGCATGCGAAACCACCAAAGGAGAGATAGTCTTACCAATAAATGTGGCCAGAACCGTCCAGGAAATAAAGTTTCACGTGATCGAAGGCGATATGAGGTATAACGCCCTTTTCGGAAGGCCATGGATCCACAATATGAGAGCTGTGCCTTCGACCCTACACCAGGTCCTCAAATTTCCGACGTCGGGAGATGTCAAAACAGTGTACGGAGAACAACCAGGCGTGAAAGAAATGTTCGCCGTCGACGAAGCCAAACCAGTGTCCTCACCTTCACCGATAAAAGGATCAGGCCCGGAAAGAGAACGGGACACCAAATAGCAATCACAGACATCGGCTTCAACCCAGCCAGACAACCAAGAAATCAAAGAGGATGGAGACCAAAGGGTCCCTCGATCTTTCATAATTCCCGATGACTCCGACGCCATAAAATCGATGATCGAGGAGCTAGAGCAAGTCATATTGATCGAGCGTCGGCCCGAGCAAAAGGTATACTTAGGAACGGGGTTGAGCCCTGAACTCAGGAAGAAACTCGTTCAATTTCTTATCAATAACATTGATTGTTTTGCCTGGTCCCATTTAGATATAACAGGGATCCCGCCGGACATAACGACGCATCAGCTAAGTTTGGACCCTAGGTTTAGACCGGTGAAGCAAAAAAGAAGACCCCACTCCGGCGGAAAGAACGCCTTCATAAAGGACGAGGTAACCAAACTTCTCAAAGTAGGGTCCATTCGGGAGGTAAAATATCCCGAATGGTTAGCCAACATAGTTGTAGTCCCTAAAAAAGGGGACAAACTTAGAATGTGCGTGGACTATAAGGATTTGAACAAAGCATGCCCCAAAGATTCTTTTCCGTTGCCCAACATCGATCGCATGATCGATGCCACGGCCAGCCACGAGATCCTCACTTTTCTCGATGCATATTCCAGGTATAATCAGATACAGATGAACCCGGAGGACTAGGAAAAAACCTCATTTGTCACCAAATATGGAACGTATTGTTATAATGTGATGCCCTTCGGGCTAAAAAATGCAGGGGCCACTTACCAACACCTAGTGAATAAAATATTCGAAGAACAAATAGGAAAACCAATGGAAGTTTATATTGATGACATGTTGGTAAAGTCCCTACGCGTAGAGGACCATTTAATTCATTTGCAGGAAACGTTCGAGATTCTGAGGAAATACAAAATGAAGCTCAACCCCGAAAAATGTGCCTTCGGGATCGGTTCGGGCAAGTTCCTCGGCTTCATGGTGTCACATCAAGGAATAGAGATTAACCCCGATAAAATCAAGGCCGTTGAAGACATCACCGTCGTAGACAGCGTAAAGGTCGTACAAAGACTAACGGGTCGGATCGCCGCCTTAAGCCGGTTCATCTCGAGATCGTCTGATCGAAGTCATAAATTCTTTTCTCTACTAAAAAAGAAGAACGATTTTTCTTGGACCTTGAAGTTCCAACAAGCATTAGAAGGACTAAAGCGATATCTATCAAGCGCACCACTGCTGCACACTCCAAAAACGGACGAGAAACTTTGTTTGTACTTGGCAGTATCGGAAGTTGCCGTAAGTGGTGTCCTAGTTCGAGAGGAGCAAGGTACGCAATTCCCCGTTTATTATACAAGTCGAACCTTAGGAGAGGCGGAAACTAGATATCCGCTCCTAGAAAGGTTGGCGCTTGCACTGATAAGCGCCTCGAGAAAGTTAAGGCCATACTTCCAGTGTCATCCCATATGCGTATTGTCCACTTACCCACCTCGTAATATTTTGTACAAAGCCGAGTTATCAGGCCGACTGGCCAAATGGGCCGTCGAACTCAGTGGGTACGATATCGAATATCAAACCCGCACGGCCATCAAGTCTCAAGTCTTAGCCGACTTCGTGGCTGATTTTACACCGGCCCTCGTACTCGAAGTCGAAAAAGAACTGTTGAAATCAGGTACATCATCGGGGGTATGGATCCTTTTTACGGACGGGGCTTCGAACGTAAAGGGGTCCGGGCTGGGCATAGTTATGAAACCACCCACGGGTGGAATAATTAGGCAATCTATTAAAACTATCAGATTGACTAACAACGAGGCCGAGTATGAAGCCATGATTGCAGGTCCCGAGCTAGCTAGAAATTTGGGAGTAGAAATCATTGAAGCCAACTGCGATTCCTTGCTGGTGGTGAGTCAAGTAAACAAAACTTTCAAAGTCCGAGAAAGTAGAATGCAGAGGTATTTAGATAAACTGCTTATCACTTTGCGCCATTTCAAGCAATGGACTTTACGACATGTACCACGGGAACAGAATAATAAGGCCGACGCACTGGCGAATTTGGGGTCATTGGTCGAGGTAGATGATACGGGCTCGGGGAATGTTGTTTAACTTTTAAGATCGGTAATCGAAGAATGACACGCCGAAATAAATTCTACAAGCTTAACGTGGGATTGGAGAAACAAGTATATCGAATATTTGAAAAATGGAAAACTCCCATTGGACCCTAAAGATTCCAGAACCCTACGGACCAAAGCTGCTCGATTCACTCTGGCTTCAGACGGAACACTGTATCGAAGAACGTTCGATGGACCGTTGGCAGTATGCTTGGGTACGGGGGATGTCGATTACGTCCTACGGGAAGTGCATGAGGGTACTTGCGGGAATCACTCTGGAGCCGACATATTAGTCCAAAACATAATCAGAGCAGGGTATTATTGGATCGATATGGGCAAAGATACAAAGGAATTTGTTCGTAAATACGATAAATGTCAAAGGTTCGCACCAATGATCCACCAGCCCGGAGAACAACTCCATTCGGTCCTATCACCATGGCCTTTCATGAAATGGGGAATGGATATCGTCGGCCCTCTGCCATCGACCCCAGGTAAAGCCAAATTTATTTTGTTTATGACTGACTATTTTTCTAAATGGGTTGAAGCGCAGGCGTTCGAGAAAATAAGGGAGAAAGAAGTTATAGACTTTATTTGGGATTATATCTTATGACGATTCGGGATACCCGCCGAAATAGTATGTGACAATGGAAAATAATTCGTTGGCAGCAAAGTANTACTTCCAGTGTCATCCCATATGCGTATTGTCCACTTACCCACCTCGTAATATTTTGTACAAAGCCGAGTTATCAGGCCGACTGGCCAAATGGGCCGTCGAACTCAGTGGGTACGATATCGAATATCAAACCCGCACGGCCATCAAGTCTCAAGTCTTAGCCGACTTCGTGGCTGATTTTACACCGGCCCTCGTACTCGAAGTCGAAAAAGAACTGTTGAAATCAGGTACATCATCGGGGGTATGGATCCTTTTTACGGACGGGGCTTCGAACGTAAAGGGGTCCGGGCTGGGCATAGTTATGAAACCACCCACGGGTGGAATAATTAGGCAATCTATTAAAACTATCAGATTGACTAACAACGAGGCCGAGTATGAAGCCATGATTGCAGGTCCCGAGCTAGCTAGAAATTTGGGAGTAGAAATCATTGAAGCCAACTGCGATTCCTTGCTGGTGGTGAGTCAAGTAAACAAAACTTTCAAAGTCCGAGAAAGTAGAATGCAGAGGTATTTAGATAAACTGCTTATCACTTTGCGCCATTTCAAGCAATGGACTTTACGACATGTACCACGGGAACAGAATAATAAGGCCGACGCACTGGCGAATTTGGGGTCATTGGTCGAGGTAGATGATACGGGCTCGGGGAATGTTGTTTAACTTTTAAGATCGGTAATCGAAGAATGACACGCCGAAATAAATTCTACAAGCTTAACGTGGGATTGGAGAAACAAGTATATCGAATATTTGAAAAATGGAAAACTCCCATTGGACCCTAAAGATTCCAGAACCCTACGGACCAAAGCTGCTCGATTCACTCTGGCTTCAGACNGGTTTAAAACATTATGGAAATATTCACAAGGCAAATAAAGTCCTCGCAACACAGGAAACAAAAACAAAAGCGAGTTGGTGAAAGAGAAGATATACAAGCGAGTCGGCAAAAGAGAAGATATGCCTATACACAAATTTATCTGTATAGGTGATTACAACGTAAAAACTAAGAACTAAAATTTTCAAACAGGAGAAGTCTCTTCTTTATCAGGTTCCCCCCCATTTTTGGATCCGCTCTTGCTCCCATCGTCGTCGTCATCATCATCGAAAACCAGAGCTTCAGCATCAACTTCGAGTTCTTTTGCCCTTTTTATCTCTTCCGTGAGATCGAAGCCGCGAGCATGAATCTCCTCGAGAGTTTCCCTTCTGGATCAGTACTTAGCAAGTTCGGCGACCCAATGCGCCTGACCATCGGCGGATTCGGCTGCCTCTCTTGCCTGGACTTGGGCAGCTTCAGCGTCGGCCCGATAGACGGCCACGAGCGCATCCGTATAGGCCTTTGCCATTTCAGCATCAGATTCGGCCTTGGCGAGTACTGAGGCCAACCGAGCCTCAAGCTCCTCAATCCTTCTTGCTTGAACCAAGCCTTTTTCCTTCATTTTANTCGAAGAACGTTCGATGGACCGTTGGCAGTATGCTTGGGTACGGGGGATGTCGATTACGTCCTACGGGAAGTGCATGAGGGTACTTGCGGGAATCACTCTGGAGCCGACATATTAGTCCAAAACATAATCAGAGCAGGGTATTATTGGATCGATATGGGCAAAGATACAAAGGAATTTGTTCGTAAATACGATAAATGTCAAAGGTTCGCACCAATGATCCACCAGCCCGGAGAACAACTCCATTCGGTCCTATCACCATGGCCTTTCATGAAATGGGGAATGGATATCGTCGGCCCTCTGCCATCGACCCCAGGTAAAGCCAAATTTATTTTGTTTATGACTGACTATTTTTCTAAATGGGTTGAAGCGCAGGCGTTCGAGAAAATAAGGGAGAAAGAAGTTATAGACTTTATTTGGGATCATATCATATGCCGGTTCGAGATTCCCACCAAAATAGTATGTGACAATGGAAAGCAATTCATTGGCGGCAAAGTAACAGGATTCCTCGAAGACCACAAGATAAGAAGGATATTGTCGACACCATACCACCCTAGTGGGAATGGGCAGGCCGAATCAACAAATAAAATTGTCATTCAAAACTTAAAGAAGAGGTTGAACGACGCTAAAGGGAGATGGAGAGAAATCCTACCCGAAGTCCTTTGGCTATATCGGACAACATCAAAATCCAGTATGGGGGCGACCCCGTTCTCCTTAGTATATGGATCTGAAGCATTGATACCAATCGATGTTGGTGAACCCAGTGCCAGATTTTGATTCTTGATGGAAGAATCAAATAACGAGGCTATGAACACAAGCCTCGAACTATCGGACGAAAGGCGAGAAGCTGCCCTCGTCCGGATGGCCATCCAGAAGCAGCGAATCGAAAGATATTATAATCGAAGAACCAAGCTCCGCCATTTCAAGCCTGGGGATTTAGTATTGAGAAAAATTACCACCAATACCCGAAATCCGAATGAAGGGAAGCTAGGACCGAATTGGGAAGGACCATATCAGGTACTCGAGGACATTGGAAAGGGGTCGTACAGGATCGACGTTATAAACGACAAACAATTATCAAGCAACTGGAATGTATCACATCTAAAACGATACTACTGGTAAGGTACAACCTCTCCATATTCATTTATATCTCAAAACTGACCCCTGCAGAAGTCCGAACAAGGGACGGATCTCTCGCCAGAAAGCACGCGTTGCACTCTTTTCCCCTTAGACCGATTTTATCCCAAATGGGTTTTTCGGCAAGGTTTTTAATGAGGCAACCACTGGTCGTGCAGCATTTATAACAATATCCGAGGCCCCGTAAGAGAGTTATTTCACAGCAACAGGGTCCCGATAGGAAAACTGTAAAGAGCCAAATGGTCGAAGCGAGCCATGCTCATATAGGTTGGCCCGAACCCAGGCGTGTAATAACGTGCGAAGAATTAAGATATAATTCGACCATTAAGCCTACAGGCTATTTTTTATTTCGAGTTCGAGCAAACACTCACTCGACCAAATAGCCTACGGGCTACATTAATTTGAGTTCGAATCATTCACTCGACCAAGCCTAAAGGCTATTTTTTATTTCGATTCGAGCAAACACTCACTCGACCAAATAGCCTACGGGCTACATTAATTCGAGTTCGAATCATTCACTCGACCAAGCCTACGGGCTATTTGTTATTTTGAGTTTGAGCAAACACTCACTAGACCAAATAGCCTACGGGCTACATTAATTCGAGTTCGAATCATTCACTCGATCGAGCCTACGGGCTATTTTTTATTTCGAGTTCGAGCAAACACTCACCCGACCAAATAGACTACGGGCTACATTAATTCGAGTTCGAATCATTCACTCGACCAAGCCTACGGGCTATTTTTTGAGTGCGAGCAAACACTCACTCAATCATTAAGCCTACGGGCTACATTAATTCGAGTTCGAATCATTCACTCGACCAAGCCTATGGGCTATTTTTTATTTCGAGTTCGAGCAAACACTCACTCGACCAAATAGCCTACGAGCTACATTAATTCAAGTTCAAATCATTCACTCGACCAAGCCTACGGGCTATTTTTTGAGTGCGAGCAAACACTCACTCAATCATTAAGCCTACGGGCTACATTAATTCGAGTTCGAATCATTCACTCGACCAAGCCTACGTGCTACATTAATTCGAGTGCGAGCAAGCACTCGCTCGACCGTGATGCCCACGGGCTATATTTTCTTCAAAGATCGAATCAATGACAACTAATAAGTCTAAAGGGCTACATTGCCCCAAGTTTGAATAAACGCTCGCTCGGTTGCAGAGACTACGAGGTCCAAGTTTGATTAAGTGGTTTAAAACATTATGGAAATATTCACAAGGCAAATAAAGTCCTCGCAACACAGGAAACAAAAACAAAAGCGAGTTGGTGAAAGAGAAGATATACAAGCGAGTCGGCAAAAGAGAAGATATGCCTATACACAAATTTATCTGTATAGGTGATTACAACGTAAAAACTAAGAACTAAAATTTTCAAACAGGAGAAGTCTCTTCTTTATCAGGTTCCCCCCCATTTTTGGATCCGCTCTTGCTCCCATCGTCGTCGTCATCATCATCGAAAACCAGAGCTTCAGCATCAACTTCGAGTTCTTTTGCCCTTTTTATCTCTTCCGTGAGATCGAAGCCGCGAGCATGAATCTCCTCGAGAGTTTCCCTTCTGGATCAGTACTTAGCAAGTTCGGCGACCCAATGCGCCTGACCATCGGCGGATTCGGCTGCCTCTCTTGCCTGGACTTGGGCAGCTTCAGCGTCGGCCCGATAGACGGCCACGAGCGCATCCGTATAGGCCTTTGCCATTTCAGCATCAGATTCGGCCTTGGCGAGTACTGAGGCCAACCGAGCCTCAAGCTCCTCAATCCTTCTTGCTTGAACCAAGCCTTTTTCCTTCATTTTATGAAGTTGGGTTTCAAACGACGATAACTGGGCTCAAGCAGTCTCTTTTTCTGCAGCAAAGCGGTCCATACCTTCTTTCCACTGCAAGGATTCCATCCTTATCACATCGACCTCCTCACGAATCTTCCCTACCATCTCGATTTTTTGCTGCAGCTGTGAGACCGTATCATTCCGGTATCGAACCCATAGGTTTTCAAAAGCATCATTACCTGCTCAGACAAATCATTCTGATCTCGGTAAGCCTTGGCCAGCTCATCTCGGAGGTCTTTTATCTCCTCCTCTCTCTTCCTTAAGGAAAGTCTAAGAG
Source organism: Nicotiana otophora (assembly GCA_000715115.1). Taxonomy (NCBI): domain Eukaryota; kingdom Viridiplantae; phylum Streptophyta; class Magnoliopsida; order Solanales; family Solanaceae; genus Nicotiana; species Nicotiana otophora. Next base: position 75,738 of record AWOL01S0010080.1, read on the forward strand.
AGTTCCTCTCGTCAGTAGCGGGGTTTAGGTCGGCCGCGTATCGATGCAGCTCATTCTGGGAACGAGAACATTGTTCTCGATGGACTACCGCAGTCTACAAGGAAACAAGAAATGAAGTTAACAAAAAACAAACATAAAGGCAGTACCAACAAAAAGATTTTTAACCCACCTGATTCAAAGCCTGCAGCAAACCGTGAAAAAGCTCTGATTCATCACCGGCACTGGCAACGTCCTCGATACCGGTAAATAGGTCACGAAATGGATCCTCTTCTTCGTGAGGCCTGTATAGATCGAGGACCCCCAGAGCTTGAGCTTCCCGAGTCACTCCTGCGGAAAAAGCGGGAAAGGTAGGTGAATCCTCAGTCACCGCTGCCCCAAGTGACTCGCTCGGAGCATTCCCCTCGGCTCGGAGTGGTTCGAGGGGCTCTTCGATTGTAACCCCTGCCGGTTGACTTCGATGAGAGGCGTAGCCGACATCCGATAGTTCGGGGACTCTATCTGAACCTCTCTCCGGTATATCTTCAGTTCAAGGCGGAGCCCCATAGAATATCATCGATCCAGTCGGCGATGAAGCATCGGTGGCTCTCTTCGTTCGGACCGCCAGCGTGGACTCATTCTTCTTCTTCTTCATCCCTTAGGTGCAAAACGGATTCTACAGTCAAAGGAATAACATTCTTGTTCGGCTTACGAGCCGTCCTCTTCTTCGATTTTGGATATTCGTGCAACATGTCTCTCTTCCTTTTATTTTCCTTCACCGGCTTTGGGACGGAGGTCGAAACATCCTCCTCATTAGACAGAGACCTCAAGACCGCGTCTTTACCCAAACCTACATATGGGAAACATTATAGAAAATATTTTGAGAAATGCCTCATCAGAGTCCGAGAAATGAACTTACCGTGATTTTTGGCCTCCCACCGACCCCTAGATAAATCACGCCATGAGCGCTCGGCATATGTGGAAGTCGAAACAAGAGCCCGAACCCAATTCTTGAGGTCGGGAACTGCTCAGGGCATCCAGGAACCGCTACATCACGAAAAGAGGAGTGTCGATAAGAGAGTAAATGAAAGAACAAAATAGAAGCAACAGCAAGATCACACTTACGTTTCATATTCCACTCCTCGGGAAAGAGCATCTTTTCAGTCGGGATCAGGTCTGAAGTCCTTACTCGAACGAACCTGCTCATCCAACCCCGGTCCCTGTCCTCGTCAATACTCGAGAACAAAGCCTTGGTAACCCGATGCCGGAGTTTTATTAAACCTCCCCGAAAAAGTCGGGGACGGTACAACCGGATAAGATGATCGAGGGTGAACGACATCCCCTCAATTTTGCTCACGAAATAGCGGATCAGGATAACGATCTGCCACAAAGAAGGATGGCCTGGCCTAAGGTTACCTGGTATTGTCGACAGAAGTCAATAACGACGGAATCGAGGGGACCCAAAGTGAAAGGGTAAGTATATACGTTCAAAAACCCTTTCACGTAAGAAGTGATATCTTCGTCAGGGGTAGGAATTATTACTTCTTTTTCACCCCAATTGCAATCCTTCTTCAACAGATCGAGGTGCGTCTAGGTTATCTAACACATGTACCTCGATACCGGCTCACACAGGCCAGGGACCGATGAACCTTTATCAACTTTAAAATCTAAAGTAAGGACGCACGCACCGGGTACACACTCCCCAGGCTGTGGTTCTGCCGGTGTCTCATTGGCGACACACTGTGAAGATGAAGCCTTCTCTTTCTGAGGAATGGTTTGCGATGTTTTCGCCAGTTTTGAATTCAAAGGTAAGGAGTAGAAGAAAGTGATAGAGATTTGGTAGAATTGAGGAGGGTTTCTTTAGGAAAGAAATCACAGCTTTTCTGGTAAGTTGGAGAGTATAAAAGAAATTGAGAAATTTTAGAAGTTAGAAGATGTAAAAATGGTAAAAGATAAAGGTGAGAGTTATTTATAGGTTCAAGCGACGGCGGTTCATTATCAGCAGTGGCCGACCACCGCCTGACATGCATTAAATGCCTTGAAAGATTAAACCGATGGGACAGCTACCATATGCGTCATGGTCGAACCTGATGAAAACGACAAGATATAATCCGGTCGAGTTGTTCAAAATCGTATCGTTTCTCGCCATATTTCTTTATGAGAAACGAGGGGACTATTTATATACGGTCGAAATAGATTTCAGCCTTGGCGTGTCAGGTACGGTTCGAAGGGTGGTATATCGAAGTAAGGTCCCGAAGGGAGCACGAACTAACTTAGAACCCGGGGAGGCTGGTCCGTGTTGAGATTGATATCATAATCAAACTCGAACAAGGATCGAACCATGACGCGGGTAGATCTATCGTGCTGATAATCCAAAAACTAACCTACATCGACCTGGAATCAATTCGAGGGCTCGAACCATTATCGGGCTTGAACCAAGATCACAAGTTCGAGCCGAAATCAAGCTCGAACCAAAATCGAGGATTCTAAGCAAGATCGATCTCGCAGACAAAAGCCGTTATAATCCCACTAGAGGGAATCTTGGCAGAAATTATGAAAAAACTGATTTATCATAGGTCTCTCACTGAATGTTTTTTTTATTATGTTGGAGCCAAACCCCTTCACTATAAAAGGGCTTGGTTATCATTTCTGTAGAGGGCATCTTTTTCTGAGATTGACATTATAATGAAAGTATTATTTCCTCTACAAGAAAGAGTGGTTATTCCAGTTTCTTAGATTGATTCTATTTGTTAAATCCTAAGGTTCACTATTCTTGATTGCTTTGTCTAGATTACATTCTCCCCGGTCTATATTCACATTTTATTTATCCTTGCATTTTGTATTAAGTTGCACCACATATCTTCGGAACTGCGTATAAATTCAACTCTATCCATTTTTCGGGTAAACATTGGACAAAGTCAACCCCGAACCTACATAGTCAAACGTGAAATCAAAGGCAAATCTTGTTGACCCATAATCTCAAGAGTTCAAATATGTGATTAGATTTTCAATCCTAGTCCAAATTGATGTTCAACTAAAAAAGAGTATTTTCTATTCTTTTCAAGTCAAAAATCCTCATTTTCTCTTTTGAATCCTTGATTTTAAGATAAAATTGATGATATTCATGTTATAATCATAGATTTGAGAGAAAATCACTTATCCCATCATCATAGATGAAAATCGATTTAAGAAACGCTTCAATAGAGCTCTTTAATTCCCAAAATGGTAAAATGAACGCTAAGTATGAATGAGGCTATTTATACTAGTACTGAAAATGGTTAAAATTACAGAAAATGGCTGAAATTACTACTGGTGCAAATTTTATTGTTGACTTTATTGATTTTTGCCTTAAAATCCTTCCTAAACACCTCGGAATCTCACCCGAGAACTCTTCAAACCATGCCACAAGTCTAAATGCCCTAGAACTTATTCAAAGACTCGAAACACAAAGCAAAACGCTATAAATCAAATAGATAACTCAAATCAACTTAAGAATCCTTAAAATTCTAATTTTCATGCAATAGTGTTGAAATGCATCCGAACCCCTTGGGTCCTAATCCCCACATATGTGTAGATTCAAAATTATCATATAAACTTATTAGAAACTTCAAATCATGAATCTAAGCACATATGCTAAAATTGAGGGGGTAACGTTATTTTAGGCTTTAATCCTTCCAAATAGCAAGATAGCATTCCAAATTATTTTCGAACCTTTTAGGACTAGAGCCACACATATCCGCAAATTATAAAACACTAAATGAATTTATAGAAAATCTCAAATCAAAGAGTAAAGTGCTAGCATTCAAAATGATCTGAGTCGTTATACTATGATGCTAACATGACAGCACCGTGTGAATTAGCGGGAAGAATAAAGTCATGCTCTAATGTATACTTGACAGTAGTAAAGGGTAAAGAATGCATCATTAGCATTATGTGGACAATAGAAAGTACGACATTACTCAATTAATTAATGAAACTAGTTAAACTTTACATTTCCTAGAGCCACCATTTGATATTTTTTTCAATTCTTACTAAGTTATCACCATGCCTAAGCATTTGATTTTCCAGTTTACTTTTTAGAGAACTTAATCAAACCAAAATTTGAGCTTAAGGTGGACCGTGATGATTAAAGGAATATTTGCGTGGGACCTACCACTCAATGAATGATCGAAACGGGTGGGTCCAACGAAGCATATTCTGATGGCTTTGTAAGTCCACACCCAAGACATGTATCACATGTTATAAAAATTTATATTTCTTCCCTAAAAATGCTAAGATAATGATTACAATCATAATCAAATATAAGAAAAAATATTTTAAAGTCTAGTATAAGGGTGAACTCTGGTTAGCACAAACCCGAGTTTACGGTGTCAAACGAAGTAAGAAGTGTGAATGTATGAGATAGAGACTGAATCTGAGAACTCGCCACTGGGCCTGACCAGACAACGCCCCCGAACTTGGAACGAACTCCAAGACATCGGAAAGCACTACAAACATTTGCATACGACTAATAGAGGAACGTGATATCCGCAACCAACCGGATATCACAGCGCGGATCTCGCCCAATGTCGCCTAACATTTTACTTGCTAGGCAAGTCAACGTTAGAATAATATTAGCCATTTTTAAATAATTTTAAATTAATAATAACAAAGAAACCAATGCGGAAGTAAAGTCTGAAATGTAGTGAATAATCCATAAAAATATCGATGTCTAAATACCATCCCAGAATTGGTGTCACAAGTGCACGAGCTTCTAAAATAATACAAATAAAGTTCTGAATAAAATAAAGCTGTCTGAAAGCAAATATACAACTAAAGTAAGGTAGACGGGGACTTCAAAACTGCGGACACTATACAGTTATACCTCAAGTCTCCTCCGAATAGCTGAAATCCGAGCAAGTCTATGGTACGCCGTTGGAACCAACTCCAAAATATGCACAAGAAGTGCAGAGTGTAGTATCAATACAACCAACCCCATGTACTGGTAAATGTCGAGCCTAACCTCGATGAAGTAGTGACGAGGCTAAGACATATCACTTACATTAACCTGTACGCAATAATAGTAATAACAACAATAATATAAATAAATCAGGTAACTCATTTTAACAGTTGAAGCCAATTCAGCAGTCATAACCAATTATTATTTCCATCAATTTCTGTTGCAGTGTGCAACCCGCTCTCACAATATATTCATATTCAATTCTGTTGTGGCGTACAACCCGCTCCTCCAATATATAGACTTTTAAACAAGTCTGTTGCGGCGTGTAACCTGATCCCCCAATATAGACTTTTAAACAAGTCTGTTGCGGCATGCAACCCGATTTCCCAATAAATACTTTTAAATAAGTCTGTTGCGGCGTGCAATCCGATCCTCCAATATAGACTTTTAAATAAGTCTGTTTCGGCGTGCAACCCGATCCCCCAATATGAACTTTTAAATAAGTCTGTTGCGGCGTGCAACCCGATTTCCCAATATATATTCATTTTCATTTTCGTTGCGACGTGCAACCCGTTCCTCCAATATATTCATTTACCAATTATTATAAAAGAAATTGCCCCAATAAATATAATAATTAATATGAAATTATAAGACAATAAGCATATAATAATTATGATTTATTTATGAAACAAACAATAACAAGTAGCAATTTATTGTGGAAATTAGAGAGAAAATAGGCAGTTTAATATTTAATATGCTAAATGTCAAGTAGAAATTAAGACACATAGACCAAATAAGCATATAACAATTATTGCAGGAATTAAAGAATTAATATTTGACAAAGATTAGGAGAGAAAAAAGTATTATAACAATTAATTTGTGTCTTAAAATAATTTAAGATGTTTAAATAATTCAGCAACCAATTAAATTGACAAAGTATATGCACTCGTCACTTTGCCTATACATCGTTGCATATGAAATTCACATAGCAAATAATTCAGGGCTTCTATTCCCTCAAGTCAAGGTTAACCACGACACTTACCTCGCTTTGCAATTTCAATCAAATACTCGACAACATCTTTTCATTTTGAATTTGTCTCCAAAAGTTTCAAATCTATTCACAAACAATTCGATATACTCAATACGAATCATAAGAATTAATTCCATATGAATTTACTAATTTTTCAAGTTAAAATCCAAAATTTATTTTAATATTCGACAGTGGGATCCACATTTTGAATCCCGAAAAAATTTACGAAATCCGAACACCTGTTCCGATACGAGTTCAACCATACAAAAATTATCGAATTCTGACATCGTATTGACCTGCGAATCTTCATTTTTCATTTTTTTTAGATTTTATAAAAATCTGATTTTTCTTCCATAATTTTACGGATTCATGATGTAAACGAGTATAGAATCATGAAAAACAAACAATATAGGATAAGGAACACTTAACCCAATGTTTTTCCGTGAAAATCGCATGAAATCAACCCGAGCCCTCGGGGCTCCAAACCAAACATGCACCCAAGTCCTGAAACATCAAATCGCCAAAATAACACCTAGAACTACGAATCAGACACCAAATCAAAAGTAATTTTCAAGAAAACTTTAAAACTTATATTTTTACAACCAGACGTCTGAATCACGTCAAATCAACTCCATTTCTCACCAAATTCGACAGACAAGTTATAAATATTATAGTGGGCCTATACCGGGCTTCAGAACCATAATACGGACCCGGTATCAACAAGACCAAACATCAGTCAATTCTTAAAATCATCAAACTTTTAAACTTTTAATTTTTCATTAAAATTCCATATCTCGGGCTAGGGACCTCAGAATTCGATTCTGGGCATACGCTCAAGTCCCAAATCACGATACGGACCTATCGGAACTGTCAAAACACTGATCCGAGTCCGTTTGCTCAAAATGTTGACCAAAGTCAACTTAGTTGAGTTTTAAAGCTCTATTTCACATTTTAATCCATTTTTCACATAAAAAATTTACGAAAAATTATACGGAGTGTGAACACAAGTCGAGAAATAGTAAATAGTACTTTTCGAGATCTTAGAACACAGAATTAATTATCAAATTTAAAGATGACCTCGCGTTCGCGAAGTGTAAAATGGGATGCCACAAATTTGTGCTTCGCGAACGCGAGGCACTCACCGCGTTCGCGAAGGGTAAAAGTCCCAGAAACAGAACTTAAGTTCTGAAAAATGGGATTCATCCTATTTTCAACCCTTTTCCATTTTTGAGCTCGGGTAAGGCGATTTGTAGGGAAACAATATTGGGGTAAGTGTTCCTTATCCTATATTGATTATATTTCATAATTTCATACTCATTTTTGTCATGAATCCGTGAATTTATGCAAGAAAAAAAATAGATTTTTATAAAATCTTCCAAAAACGAAAATTTAAGATTTAAAGGTCCATTTGACATCGGAATTGAATAATTTTTGTATGGTTGGACTCGTCTCGGAATTATTGTTCGGATTTCGTAATTTTTTTCGAGATTTGAGACGTGGGTCCTACTGCCGAATATTTTAATAAATTTCGGATTTTTATCCGAAAAATTTGTAAATTCATATGGAATTAATTCCTATGATTCATATTGAATATTTCGAATTATTTGTGAATTGATTTGAAGCTTTTGGAGACAAATTTAAAAGGAAAAGTTGTGGTCGAGTAATTGATTGGAATTTGCAAAGCGAGGTAAGTGTCGTGGTTAACCTTGACTTGAGGGAATAGAATCCTTAAATTATTTGTTATGTGAAATGCATGTGAACGACGTATATGCGAGGTGACGAGTGTCTATACGTCGTGAAATTTATTGTTTGTCTGCTTACTTGAAAAACCATAAATTGTTTTAAACCATAAATTAATTGTTATAATAATTATTTTTCTCCTATTCTTTGCCAAATATTAATTCTTAAATTTCTGTAATAATTGCTACATGCTTATTTGAATTATGTGCACTAATTGCTACTTGACATTTAGCATATTAAATAGTAAACTGTCTATTTTCTCCCTGATTT